>SJYX01009470.1:0-23382 GCA_006410675.1 Oreotragus oreotragus
TATTGCTGAAGCCTGGCTTGGAGAATTTTGAGCATTACTTTACTAGCATGTGAGATGAGTGCAATTGTGTGGTAGTTTGAGCATTTTTTGGCATTGTCTTTCTTTGGGATTGGAATGAAAATTGACCTTTTCCAGTCCTGTGGCCACTGCTGAGTTTTCTAAATTTGCTGGCATATTGAGTACAGCACTTTCACAGCATCATCTTCCAGAGTTTGAAATAGCTCCACTGGAATTCCATCACCTCCACTAGCTTTGTTCGTAGTGATGCTTTCTAAGGCCCATTTGACTTCACATTCCAGGATGTCTGCTTCTAGGTGAGTGATCACACCATCGTGATTATCTTGGTCATGAAGATCTTTTTTTGTACAGTTCTTCTGTGTATTCTTGCCACCTCTTCTTAATATCTTCTGCTTCTGTTAGGTCCATACTATTTCTGTCCTTTATCGAGCCCATCTTTGCATGAAATGTTCCTTGGTATCTCTAATTTTCTTGAAGAGATCTCCAGTCTTTGCCATTCTGTTGTTTTCCCCTATTTCTTTGCATTGATCGCTGAGGAAGGCTTTCTTACATATCAAGGTAACAAACTATTAAATATAATATGTCCTATTCTTGCCAAATATGTCTTCATAACTTTAAAATTGAAAGATATGTTTAAGGGCTTAGTTTTTATATGATTGATAGTTGGCAAAATACCAAAAATGAGTATATTCACTTATTACTGTGCATGCCTGGGGCTCTCATATGCCAGTAACTTTCAAATGAGTAATGAAATAAAGATATACACAATTCATAACTGATTCTACATTTTAATAACATTCACTTTTATTGTCTTCTTCCTAGTAGAATCAGTTATTACATAATCATTTTTTTCACCTAATTGGTATAGTGTTGACTGATATGCTTTAAAGTTTTAAAAGTAAATATAGATGTAGTGAAGGTATATAAAATTACAGATACACATATAACTAACAACCATTTTAGTAATGATAACTTTATATAACATAATACAAACATGTTAAAGTTAATTTTCTTACAATTTCCAAGTAATTTTTCTTCTAAAGCATCCCAAAGTATCTATTAAAAAGACTATGGCAAATATCACTATTTAAATCAGAACAGTTCAAACAAAGATGAAATCCAAGTTTATATTTCAAAAATTTAATCATGTTAAATTTGTTTTATAATGCTAATTAGGAAGTTAGCATTCAATGTCTATTTGATAAAGTAAAGAATCTAATTGCATAACTGTAGATGAGATGTAAATGTTTAGAGGTTCGCAGGTATTATTAACTCTTAGAATTATTCAGCTGTTATGACATTATGACTTGTTTCCAGGATCGTGAATTGGAAAACGTGAAAAAGAACAAAATGAAGTCTAATCACTTGTGAGGAATAGATGCTTTATATATTTCAATTTTAAAAAATTACAGGTTACAAATACAAACACTTTGGTTTTAGTAAGCCTCCAACACTTGAAAAAAAAATTGGTAATTTCCTGAACTTGAAATAAAACTATAGTCTTTCATCTTTTCTATCAACTATAGAAAAGAACACAGACTAATTACTTCTTTTTAAAAAATACAAGATATTCCATTAAACAACAATTTTATGTATAAAATAATCAGATCCTTAGTTATGGGGAGGAATTTGCTTAATCTGGAATCCTACATATGAGTAGTTAAAAATATATGTATATTTGGTTTAGAAGGTCATTTAGGGATTTGGGGTTGACCCAAATTTCCCATTAAAACTGTCCCCTTTCTCTGCTTTTGCTCCTTTTTTTATGAGAAAAATTAAGCTAAAGGAAAACAGAGCCGAACTGATGTAAATTGCAATCTATAAATCTCAGCCTTTTTGGTAGTGGTGGCACCAAGCATAAATCACACTTGCGAATGGAGACAGCTGGAACAAAAGTTCAGACCAGTTTCATTGCACAGAGTTCATGACCAAGAGCTGCTCACAGCCCTGGGTTATGTAATGGATGTGGGACAGAGAAGAGAGAGGAGAGAAAGAAGTCTTCCTGCAGGCTCCCTCCCTGACAACCAGCTGTCCTAACTCCCAGGCATTTAACAGGTAGAGAACACTACTACCAGTAACACAGACACCTGATGCTGAAACAGATGGTAGGGTTCCAAGGTGCATCACGTCAGGCTTGACAGTAACCAACCAGGCTCCTTAGCAGCAGCTGGGCATCTGTGTGGTTCCAGGAGACACTGACATTTAGAGTGACTCATCCCCACTCTACTGACTGTGGTAGGTTTTCCGTTTGTGTGTACAGTTTATATGGTTTCTTTTCCGTGTTAATCCTTCACGAGTGGTATTTGCTGTAAGTTTTGAATAATCTACTGGCCAAATTTGTCCAGCATTCCAATTTTGTTTGGTTGCTATACAGCTTTAAAAAAAAAAAATAATTTAAATTACTTTAGATCACGCTGCAGTTCTTATGACAGCATTCTTATTGGTTAATTTTAGTATTTGTTCTTTTTTTAATTGATGAGTTTCTTCCTCTATTCTGTTTTTATGAAATGTATTATCTATGATTCTCTTTCATGTTTTGAATGGTAATATTTTAATCCCCTTTTAAAGGTTAATTGATTTATTATTTTAAAAATTTATTGAAATATAGTTGATTTAAAATGTGTCAGCTTCACGTGCATGGCAAAGTGATTTGGCGACTTTATATATATATACACACACACAGTGTTTTCAAATTTGTTTCCCTTATATTTCATTCTACAATATTGAGTAAACTTGCCCACGTTATATAGTTGGTCCTTGCTGGTCCTCCAGGGTAATGCATATATGTTAATCCCAAACTCCTAATTTATCCTCCNGGCGACTTTATATATATATACACACACACAGTGTTTTCAAATTTGTTTCCCTTATATTTCATTCTACAATATTGAGTAAACTTGCCCACGTTATATAGTTGGTCCTTGCTGGTCCTCCAGGGTAATGCATATATGTTAATCCCAAACTCCTAATTTATCCTCCCTCTTCCCCTTTGCTGACCGCAAGCTCTTCTGTGAGTCTGTTTCTGTTTTGTGCGTCAGTTCACTCGCGTCACATTTTATTTCATTTGTTCGTATCTTAGAGTCCATGCGATATTTGCCTTTCTCTGGCTCACTCCACTCAGCACGACACTCTCCACGTTCATCTGTGTTGCTGCAAATGGTATTTCACTCCTTTCTGTGGCAGAGTAATTATCCGTTATATGTGTGTGTACCACACCTTTAGGGCCTCCCTGGTGGCCCAGCTGGTGAGGCGCCTGTGTGCAGTGCGGGAGACCTGGGTGTGATCCCTGGACTGGGAACATCCCCTGGAGTAGGAAATGGCAGCCCACTCCAGTGCTCTTGCCTGGAGAATCCCACGGACAGAGGAGCCTGGTGGGCCGCAGTCTACGGGGCCGCAAGGAGTCGGGCACGACTGAGCGACTGCACTTTCACTTGCACCACATCTTTACCCGTTCCTCTGTCAACGGACAGGCTGCTTCCATCTCTGGGTTTATTGCATATTTATTCCTAGGTATTCTTCATTTCCTTAATTTCTCTTCCTGGTTTTTCTTTGTTCGTGTATAGGAATGTAAATAGTGCTTCAATGAACACTGGGATGTATGTATCTTTTCTAATTATAGTTTTCCCAGGAGTTGGATTGCTGGTTCATAGGGTAACTCTGTTTCTCTTTTAAAAAAAAAAAAAAATACTTTTTACCTGTTGTGCATTGTGGGTGAAATTATCTGAGCCATCCTTCAATTCTCTGACTTTTCTCTTTGAAAATATCTGTTTCAGAGGATAGTATCCAATGAATCTTTTAATGACACAGGTTTTATTTTCATAATTTTAAATTGGTTATTTTTATAGAGCCCTCTTCTTGTTCCATTTATGCCCTACTTTTCTAATGTTCATGGTTATTATTTTGCTTCATCTCTACAGTAATCCTGTGTTGTCTGTGTTGGACTCATTGGATCCTGGGTTTATACCAAAGGTCGAGCTGCATCACTGCTGTGATAATAGACTTATTACAGGCTGTACGGATAAACCAGGAGAGAACTGAGCCCAGAAGACTGACTCTGAGGCATTTCCAGTTTTGCTCCTAAATATACTGCACTGTATATACATTCCAAGTCTTACATAGAACATGTTTAGGTTGTGCTTATACTACAGGATTTGAAGGTCCCAAAAGCTTTTCCCTTGAAGCTCACTTCCTGCTCCTTGTATTGGGTTGAACCAACCTTTTTGGCCAACCCAGTACATGTTAACTCATCAAATATTTGCAGATCACGTCTCTTCGACTTCACCTTTTCTTGAAGTTCTTGCTAGGTTTTTTTTTTTTACATTTTTCTCTGTGTGGTAATTTCTGGTCCAACTGGTCTTTAGAACCATTTTAGTATACATATTGTTGATTCCAGAAACTTTATACATGGATCCCTCCCCCCACAAAAAAAAAATTTGTCTTAGCAAATATTAGGCGTTATCACAAATACTATATTATGATAAATACTATCATAAATAATATCATAAAATGTGATAGAACAAACACCATGTTAATAAAATATTCCAGGTGTGGTTTAATTGATAATAGTGTTGGATGTTGATTAGAAGGAGATTTAGCACTAGTGGTAAAGAATCTTCCGCCAATGCAGGAAGCTTAAAGAGATGTGGGTTCCATCCCTGGGTTGGGAAGACTCCCTGGAGAAGGAAATGGCAACCTACTCCAGTATTCTTGCCTGGAGAATCCCATGGACAGAGGAGCCTGGTGGGCTACAGTCCATGGGGTCACAAAGAGCTGGACACGACAGAGTGGCTGAGCACACACAGATAAATACTGTATTTGTAAGATGCAATGGGACATACATTATATTAGTAAAGTATTCCAGGTGTGGTTTAATCGATGAAAGTATTGGATGTTAATTAGAAGGAGCCTCAGCACAGGCTAAACTTAGTACCTGTGGCCTTGGGCTTCATGATAGGTAAGCAGGACTGACGACATTGACAATCAGAAATTTCAGCACCCTCCGCATTTCATTCTACAGATGAACAAACCTGAAGTCCAAACCAGTTCATTAGTGACAAGGCCAGAATCAAAACGAATGCCTACTGAACTTGAACCATTGCTTAATTTAAAAGAGCAAACTACATGTAATACTGTATATTCCAACATAATGTCTGTTTTTCTTTCATAGATTTCCAAGCACATTATGGCAAAACATGCTATTCGACGCTGGATTTTCTAAAGTTTCGTATCTTTTCCGTGTCACCCACAATATGATTTAGATTTTCTTCTGTTAACAAATGATGTTTGAAATCGGTATCTTCACTCCATGTCTAATATTCACCCTGGAGTTATTCTTAAATATCAGAAATGACAGATGGAGCAGAAATTGGAGATGGCTCAACATAACTTATACATTTGTGTTGGTGTTAACTGTTCATCATACATAAAGCTTAAATGGTAAAGGTCTTGAAGCAGGATGTCAAAAATAGAGTGCCAGGAGCCGCCACGGGAGATCCCACCCATGACAAGGTCATGTGGAAGAGAACTGTTAAGCAAGGCTTCAGAACTCAAGGGGCTCCCTAGGCTTTCTCGAGCATCGACCCCCAAACCAGAATCTGTTTTACTCTTTCATGACTTTCACCAACTCCTCTGACATTAACAGGGGGCTAACCCTGACCACCTTTCTCTGGAGAAAATCAACTTAGGGCTATAGCTAATAAGTCTCCTGGACACGAGAGGAATATTTCAAATCAAACCCCCTCTGTTAGCATTCTAGCTTGCTCGGCAGGTATGTGGAGACTCTTACAGCTACGCATGTGATTATTTACAGCCTCCCAACTGTGAGAGGCACAGAAAGCCTAAAACATAGAGCCTCTGAAAGAGTTAAAAGTTATTAGAGTAGTGCTGGTGCTGGTGTAGGATTTCATTATTGGGCCAGTGCTTGTTGCGAAGTTCCCATATCTCTTATCCACTGTGCACCTGGGAATGCATTAGTTTACATAGTGAGAATGCAAGAAAAACAAGTGTAGCCTTGAATTTAACCACATCAGACCTTTGAGCTAATTGGTTCTTTCTTGTAACTCACTGCACCTTTGCTCTGTGAAAAATGTAACTCTGTTTGGCATTTTCTGAGGCTGACATAGATTAGAAATATAAAGAAAAAACACTTTGAGGGAAAATAAGTTTTCTGGTTGAGCAGCCTTTATCAAAAGAGGGTCATAAAATGTTCACGGGGCTCCAAGGCCAGAAGATACTGTACACAACATCATTTGTGGAAAAGGTATGCAGAAAAATCCTGATTTCGATAAGGGCAAAACTGCTGGAATGTTGGGCTGACTCTGTATGACCTTGCATCTTTCATTTCCCTCTATGTGCAAAAAAAGTATATAAGTGCCGTTTAAAAATAAAGCTATGGATTTCGCTCATCAAAGCAGCTTGATCTCCTCGTGTCAATCATTTTCCTCCTTTTACTCTCTCTTTCAGGCTGGTTCCCATCTGGAGTACAGAGGTCCGCCGTGTCTACTTATTTGCCTGGGTTTCTAAGACCTGAACGGGAAGGCGCCCTGTGCCTTCACTCCCTCAGGAGACCGGGAGGGCACCTGTGGCCTTACATAGATGGTGCAAGTCTCTTGTCTTGAGACTTTATTGATTTTCTGTATAAACCAAGGAACATCAGTCTCTTTTCTTTCTCTCTTCTATTTCCTTATCTACAACATTCTTATCTATCTCTCTCTCTAAATCAATCACAATCGCCAATGCCGTTTCTCCTTTGGGTTTCTCTGGATCCTGTGGGAGCTGGACCCCGGCGATAGAGTTGACATAAAAAGTGTTTTATCACTATGTCGTGTCTGTGACATATAAAGTATGTCAAGATAACATTAAAAATTAAAATCTTAATAAATCACCAAATACATTCTAAACATAATGGAACTGATTCATTATGGAAATCCAAATTAATATCACCATGTGCTTCCATCGTGCATACCTTCCAGAATGTCTAAAATGAAAAAAAAATGAGAAGTTTAGATAAAATTACCCTGTGGAAGAATGGAAGTATGACTAGAAAGAGAAAAAGACCTATCGTATTTCTGGGCAGTGAAACACTGCTGTGTGTGTTTCTCGAGTAGATAACAATGCTGATCAAAGACCTTCAGAGTTGAGATTCTGTAGATGAACTTGAAATGGTGGCATTTACAATGCGCTAAACTACAGTCTGTCCCACTGCTAATGCTTTAGACGAAAATTTACACGTATCAACGTGTCTGCTTAAAATATGATTGAGGATTCGTAGTTCTTTGTATGCGTGCGCTCAATCATGTCTGACTCTTTGCAACCCCACAGACTGTAGCCCACCAGCTCACTGTAGCGCCTCTGTCCATGGGATTTTCCAGGCAGGCATACTGGAGGGGGTTGCCGTTTCCTACTCCACATAGTTCTTTAAAAATTACTTAAATAGATAGTTGAGCAAATAGTTTCAGTGGCGCTTAAGAGTCTGGGCGATGTTGTCTGTGAAACCTCGGCTCACCGAGATGCTGGCCTCCTCCTCAATCATGCCCGCATCAACAACCCCAGTCTACGAGCTGTCTGTCTGCACCATGGGGGCAGCTGCTCTTGAATTCCGGAAGAGGCCTCCTTGGTTTTTTTATTGGCAATAACTCAAAGCTTATTAAAACCCAGATGGAGAGGAACCTGTAGCATACTTAAGCCCATATGCCCAATTGGGCACTGCACTATTTAATTGCTTGCATTTAAACCATAATTCCTTTATCTTGTTCTACTCTGATTTTCTCCAAAGCATTTATATAATCTTTCAGTGGATGCCTCCCCATATTATATTAAAAACCTGGTTCTGGTATTCATCTGTACAGCACTTAGGTTAAATTCTATATATGATATTTTTACTATTTTTCTATTGGTGTCAAATGAACACTGAACTATGAAGAGGCAATTGGGTGAGTCATTTATGACTCTTTCTATGTAGCTCTATTAAATTAAAAATGTCTGGTCTTTAATCCAATAATATTTCCCGAAACAAATTAAGGCTATTATGTGCACATGGCATGCCATCTCGGTAGTTCGGATAAACTATTGTTGCTGTTTTCCAGTCGCTAAGTTATATCCTATTCTTTGCGGCCCCATGGACTGCAGCACAGGATTCCATCCTTCACCATCTCCCAGCGTTTGTTCAAAGTCATGTCCATTGAGTCAGAGATGCCATCCAATCATCTCCTCCTCTGTCACCACTTATGCCCTCAACCTCAGCATCACGGTCTTTTCCAAGGAGTTGTTTCTTCATATCAGATGGCCAAAGTATTGGAGCTTCAGCATCAGTCTTTCCGATGAATATTCAGGGTTGACTTCCTTTAGGATTGACTGGTTTGATCTCCTTGCTGTCCAAGGGATAAAGTGCAGATAATCTGTGAGGACAGAACCTTACGGGGATTCGGTCATGGCAAATACAGTTAATGTGCCCATTAACTGATACCAACACCATAACTCATATTAGGTTCATCAAGCCAGTAGTGATGGTTGTGGTTTTAAAAGCAGGAAATAGAAGTAATTATAAATAAAAGCAACTCATCCTGTCCCGATGACCAGAAATTGAGCTCTCATAAATCAGTGCACAGTCGTTGGCCTTCTTGCCCTCATCTGTGACCCAATGGGTCAGTCCCTGGCTTCTTAAAAACAACTTCCTCTTTAAAATTTCCCCCATAAGCGGACTTTCCTTTCTATCAATACCTATTACATCAAAAGGGTCTGAGCACTCTTCACAGTTAGTCTTGCACTGTCCTGAGTCAGCTATTGCTTTCTGATTTCATCTTATCACCCACTGCTGGAAGGGTCTGCTGTTCTGCACCCACACTGCGCCTGTGTGTTCTGTGCATTACAAGCTGGGTATGAAGTTGCTACATTGAATGCAGTTTCAAAGCAGCAGATCTGTTCCTGGAATAGCTCATACTATGTGCTAATGGATTTGTCCATTCACTACTTGGCAATGCTCACATGCTGGCATATTTTTAGAAAACAGACTCTGTGAGTGTGTTTGCAAATTCGTTTTTCACTATTATATCACTAGGCCTTAACCCCAGAGCTAGAACTATGCGCCACTGTGATCTCTCAGACACTTACTGAGTGGAAGAATATAGGTAGCAATATCTCTTCTGGAAACAGTCTCCCTGACATGCTGGGAAATCATGTTTTATCCATGATCTGGGCACCCTTTGGTCCCATCCCATTGAAATCATCCCAGGGCACTGTTCTTACTAACCCTGTTTTATGAATATGGAAACAGCAGGGTAGATTGGTTCAGATATTCACCCAAGTCTACAAAGCTGGTTGGCAGTTCTGGCCGGTTTTAACTGAGGCTGCCTTTCTCCACTCTGCCTCTAAGCCACCTTCCTGATGCCGATGCAGTGGTCTCTGTTTCTCTAGGAACACAGCCCTTGTTTTTTTCCTTGGAGCAGGTGGTGTTTTTAGACCCATTCCATCATATTCAGAACCCCTGTCTTCTGTGTATCTTTGAGCCCATGAAACATTCTTGAAGCAAAAGCTTTCTCTCACCGCCGTAGTCTGTTCGACTAGAGAATCCTGTGCAGGTGGGTCCCTGAACTCAGGCAGCAGCTTACATCCGGACAGCCTTTTGAGAGCCTGGTGTTTCTGGTATACGTGCATTATAAACCACCGGCTGGCCTCACCTTTCTGAACATTCTGGGCCTTGACAGCGCATCTCCCTGCTATTCTTTCTCGGTGGTGGTTTTTTATGTTCTTTTCTGTTTAGTCATGAGCCAAACCAGGCAGTTTTCTTCTTTAAATCATTTTTTCTTTTCTCTCTTGGGGAGCTCTCAAGTAGAGAGTGGCCCAAAATATTTAACATAAATGCCTCTTGTAAAAACAAACAAAAAAAAAACTGTATTTTTTTTTTTTACAATGTGTATTTGTATTTATAGAGATATATATTGGTTGAGATGCCTGATTCCAAATGCCAAAAGGAAGCAGGGTGGGTAGCTGCAAGGTGATGTTAAGTTCAAGGTTTTTCTTTTAGAGCAAATGAAAGTGAATCAGTGGGCAGAGGAAGGTTGATCACACAACTGAGAGAAGAGAAAACTGGTAAACTGGTAAAATAAAAATCCTAAAAAGATGAGGGGCTTCCCTCGCGGCTCAGGGATGAAGAATCCCCTGCAGGTACAGGAGATGTGAGAGACATAGGGTCTGTCTCTTATACACATCTAGATGTGTATAAGAGACAGGTATAGTGTTGACTGATATGCTTTAAAGTTTTAAAAGTAAATATAGATGTAGTGAAGGTATATAAAATTACAGATACACATATAACTAACAACCATTTTAGTAATGATAACTTTATATAACATAATACAAACATGTTAAAGTTAATTTTCTTACAATTTCCAAGTAATTTTTCTTCTAAAGCATCCCAAAGTATCTATTAAAAAGACTATGGCAAATATCACTATTTAAATCAGAACAGTTCAAACAAAGATGAAATCCAAGTTTATATTTCAAAAATTTAATCATGTTAAATTTGTTTTATAATGCTAATTAGGAAGTTAGCATTCAATGTCTATTTGATAAAGTAAAGAATCTAATTGCATAACTGTAGATGAGATGTAAATGTTTAGAGGTTCGCAGGTATTATTAACTCTTAGAATTATTCAGCTGTTATGACATTATGACTTGTTTCCAGGATCGTGAATTGGAAAACGTGAAAAAGAACAAAATGAAGTCTAATCACTTGTGAGGAATAGATGCTTTATATATTTCAATTTTAAAAAATTACAGGTTACAAATACAAACACTTTGGTTTTAGTAAGCCTCCAACACTTGAAAAAAAAATTGGTAATTTCCTGAACTTGAAATAAAACTATAGTCTTTCATCTTTTCTATCAACTATAGAAAAGAACACAGACTAATTACTTCTTTTTAAAAAATACAAGATATTCCATTAAACAACAATTTTATGTATAAAATAATCAGATCCTTAGTTATGGGGAGGAATTTGCTTAATCTGGAATCCTACATATGAGTAGTTAAAAATATATGTATATTTGGTTTAGAAGGTCATTTAGGGATTTGGGGTTGACCCAAATTTCCCATTAAAACTGTCCCCTTTCTCTGCTTTTGCTCCTTTTTTTATGAGAAAAATTAAGCTAAAGGAAAACAGAGCCGAACTGATGTAAATTGCAATCTATAAATCTCAGCCTTTTTGGTAGTGGTGGCACCAAGCATAAATCACACTTGCGAATGGAGACAGCTGGAACAAAAGTTCAGACCAGTTTCATTGCACAGAGTTCATGACCAAGAGCTGCTCACAGCCCTGGGTTATGTAATGGATGTGGGACAGAGAAGAGAGAGGAGAGAAAGAAGTCTTCCTGCAGGCTCCCTCCCTGACAACCAGCTGTCCTAACTCCCAGGCATTTAACAGGTAGAGAACACTACTACCAGTAACACAGACACCTGATGCTGAAACAGATGGTAGGGTTCCAAGGTGCATCACGTCAGGCTTGACAGTAACCAACCAGGCTCCTTAGCAGCAGCTGGGCATCTGTGTGGTTCCAGGAGACACTGACATTTAGAGTGACTCATCCCCACTCTACTGACTGTGGTAGGTTTTCCGTTTGTGTGTACAGTTTATATGGTTTCTTTTCCGTGTTAATCCTTCACGAGTGGTATTTGCTGTAAGTTTTGAATAATCTACTGGCCAAATTTGTCCAGCATTCCAATTTTGTTTGGTTGCTATACAGCTTTAAAAAAAAAAAATAATTTAAATTACTTTAGATCACGCTGCAGTTCTTATGACAGCATTCTTATTGGTTAATTTTAGTATTTGTTCTTTTTTTAATTGATGAGTTTCTTCCTCTATTCTGTTTTTATGAAATGTATTATCTATGATTCTCTTTCATGTTTTGAATGGTAATATTTTAATCCCCTTTTAAAGGTTAATTGATTTATTATTTTAAAAATTTATTGAAATATAGTTGATTTAAAATGTGTCAGCTTCACGTGCATGGCAAAGTGATTTGGCGACTTTATATATATATACACACACACAGTGTTTTCAAATTTGTTTCCCTTATATTTCATTCTACAATATTGAGTAAACTTGCCCACGTTATATAGTTGGTCCTTGCTGGTCCTCCAGGGTAATGCATATATGTTAATCCCAAACTCCTAATTTATCCTCCCTCTTCCCCTTTGCTGACCGCAAGCTCTTCTGTGAGTCTGTTTCTGTTTTGTGCATCAGTTCACTCGCGTCACATTTTATTTCATTTGTTCGTATCTTAGAGTCCATGCGATATTTGCCTTTCTCTGGCTCACTCCACTCAGCACGACACTCTCCACGTTCATCTGTGTTGCTGCAAATGGTATTTCACTCCTTTCTGTGGCAGAGTAATTATCCGTTATATGTGTGTGTACCACACCTTTAGGGCCTCCCTGGTGGCCCAGCTGGTGAGGCGCCTGTGTGCAGTGCGGGAGACCTGGGTGTGATCCCTGGACTGGGAACATCCCCTGGAGTAGGAAATGGCAGCCCACTCCAGTGCTCTTGCCTGGAGAATCCCACGGACAGAGGAGCCTGGTGGGCCGCAGTCTACGGGGCCGCAAGGAGTCGGGCACGACTGAGCGACTGCACTTTCACTTGCACCACATCTTTACCCGTTCCTCTGTCAACGGACAGGCTGCTTCCATCTCTGGGTTTATTGCATATTTATTCCTAGGTATTCTTCATTTCCTTAATTTCTCTTCCTGGTTTTTCTTTGTTCGTGTATAGGAATGTAAATAGTGCTTCAATGAACACTGGGATGTATGTATCTTTTCTAATTATAGTTTTCCCAGGAGTTGGATTGCTGGTTCATAGGGTAACTCTGTTTCTCTTTTAAAAAAAAAAAAAAATACTTTTTACCTGTTGTGCATTGTGGGTGAAATTATCTGAGCCATCCTTCAATTCTCTGACTTTTCTCTTTGAAAATATCTGTTTCAGAGGATAGTATCCAATGAATCTTTTAATGACACAGGTTTTATTTTCATAATTTTAAATTGGTTATTTTTATAGAGCCCTCTTCTTGTTCCATTTATGCCCTACTTTTCTAATGTTCATGGTTATTATTTTGCTTCATCTCTACAGTAATCCTGTGTTGTCTGTGTTGGACTCATTGGATCCTGGGTTTATACCAAAGGTCGAGCTGCATCACTGCTGTGATAATAGACTTATTACAGGCTGTACGGATAAACCAGGAGAGAACTGAGCCCAGAAGACTGACTCTGAGGCATTTCCAGTTTTGCTCCTAAATATACTGCACTGTATATACATTCCAAGTCTTACATAGAACATGTTTAGGTTGTGCTTATACTACAGGATTTGAAGGTCCCAAAAGCTTTTCCCTTGAAGCTCACTTCCTGCTCCTTGTATTGGGTTGAACCAACCTTTTTGGCCAACCCAGTACATGTTAACTCATCAAATATTTGCAGATCACGTCTCTTCGACTTCACCTTTTCTTGAAGTTCTTGCTAGGTTTTATTTTTTTACATTTTTCTCTGTGTGGTAATTTCTGGTCCAACTGGTCTTTAGAACCATTTTAGTATACATATTGTTGATTCCAGAAACTTTATACATGGATCCCTCCCCCCACAAAAAAAAAATTTGTCTTAGCAAATATTAGGCGTTATCACAAATACTATATTATGATAAATACTATCATAAATAATATCATAAAATGTGATAGAACAAACACCATGTTAATAAAATATTCCAGGTGTGGTTTAATTGATAATAGTGTTGGATGTTGATTAGAAGGAGATTTAGCACTAGTGGTAAAGAATCTTCCGCCAATGCAGGAAGCTTAAAGAGATGTGGGTTCCATCCCTGGGTTGGGAAGACTCCCTGGAGAAGGAAATGGCAACCTACTCCAGTATTCTTGCCTGGAGAATCCCATGGACAGAGGAGCCTGGTGGGCTACAGTCCATGGGGTCACAAAGAGCTGGACACGACAGAGTGGCTGAGCACACACAGATAAATACTGTATTTGTAAGATGCAATGGGACATACATTATATTAGTAAAGTATTCCAGGTGTGGTTTAATCGATGAAAGTATTGGATGTTAATTAGAAGGAGCCTCAGCACAGGCTAAACTTAGTACCTGTGGCCTTGGGCTTCATGATAGGTAAGCAGGACTGACGACATTGACAATCAGAAATTTCAGCACCCTCCGCATTTCATTCTACAGATGAACAAACCTGAAGTCCAAACCAGTTCATTAGTGACAAGGCCAGAATCAAAACGAATGCCTACTGAACTTGAACCATTGCTTAATTTAAAAGAGCAAACTACATGTAATACTGTATATTCCAACATAATGTCTGTTTTTCTTTCATAGATTTCCAAGCACATTATGGCAAAACATGCTATTCGACGCTGGATTTTCTAAAGTTTCGTATCTTTTCCGTGTCACCCACAATATGATTTAGATTTTCTTCTGTTAACAAATGATGTTTGAAATCGGTATCTTCACTCCATGTCTAATATTCACCCTGGAGTTATTCTTAAATATCAGAAATGACAGATGGAGCAGAAATTGGAGATGGCTCAACATAACTTATACATTTGTGTTGGTGTTAACTGTTCATCATACATAAAGCTTAAATGGTAAAGGTCTTGAAGCAGGATGTCAAAAATAGAGTGCCAGGAGCCGCCACGGGAGATCCCACCCATGACAAGGTCATGTGGAAGAGAACTGTTAAGCAAGGCTTCAGAACTCAAGGGGCTCCCTAGGCTTTCTCGAGCATCGACCCCCAAACCAGAATCTGTTTTACTCTTTCATGACTTTCACCAACTCCTCTGACATTAACAGGGGGCTAACCCTGACCACCTTTCTCTGGAGAAAATCAACTTAGGGCTATAGCTAATAAGTCTCCTGGACACGAGAGGAATATTTCAAATCAAACCCCCTCTGTTAGCATTCTAGCTTGCTCGGCAGGTATGTGGAGACTCTTACAGCTACGCATGTGATTATTTACAGCCTCCCAACTGTGAGAGGCACAGAAAGCCTAAAACATAGAGCCTCTGAAAGAGTTAAAAGTTATTAGAGTAGTGCTGGTGCTGGTGTAGGATTTCATTATTGGGCCAGTGCTTGTTGCGAAGTTCCCATATCTCTTATCCACTGTGCACCTGGGAATGCATTAGTTTACATAGTGAGAATGCAAGAAAAACAAGTGTAGCCTTGAATTTAACCACATCAGACCTTTGAGCTAATTGGTTCTTTCTTGTAACTCACTGCACCTTTGCTCTGTGAAAAATGTAACTCTGTTTGGCATTTTCTGAGGCTGACATAGATTAGAAATATAAAGAAAAAACACTTTGAGGGAAAATAAGTTTTCTGGTTGAGCAGCCTTTATCAAAAGAGGGTCATAAAATGTTCACGGGGCTCCAAGGCCAGAAGATACTGTACACAACATCATTTGTGGAAAAGGTATGCAGAAAAATCCTGATTTCGATAAGGGCAAAACTGCTGGAATGTTGGGCTGACTCTGTATGACCTTGCATCTTTCATTTCCCTCTATGTGCAAAAAAAGTATATAAGTGCCGTTTAAAAATAAAGCTATGGATTTCGCTCATCAAAGCAGCTTGATCTCCTCGTGTCAATCATTTTCCTCCTTTTACTCTCTCTTTCAGGCTGGTTCCCATCTGGAGTACAGAGGTCCGCCGTGTCTACTTATTTGCCTGGGTTTCTAAGACCTGAACGGGAAGGCGCCCTGTGCCTTCACTCCCTCAGGAGACCGGGAGGGCACCTGTGGCCTTACATAGATGGTGCAAGTCTCTTGTCTTGAGACTTTATTGATTTTCTGTATAAACCAAGGAACATCAGTCTCTTTTCTTTCTCTCTTCTATTTCCTTATCTACAACATTCTTATCTATCTCTCTCTCTAAATCAATCACAATCGCCAATGCCGTTTCTCCTTTGGGTTTCTCTGGATCCTGTGGGAGCTGGACCCCGGCGATAGAGTTGACATAAAAAGTGTTTTATCACTATGTCGTGTCTGTGACATATAAAGTATGTCAAGATAACATTAAAAATTAAAATCTTAATAAATCACCAAATACATTCTAAACATAATGGAACTGATTCATTATGGAAATCCAAATTAATATCACCATGTGCTTCCATCGTGCATACCTTCCAGAATGTCTAAAATGAAAAAAAAACGAGAAGTTTAGATAAAATTACCCTGTGGAAGAATGGAAGTATGACTAGAAAGAGAAAAAGACCTATCGTATTTCTGGGCAGTGAAACACTGCTGTGTGTGTTTCTCGAGTAGATAACAATGCTGATCAAAGACCTTCAGAGTTGAGATTCTGTAGATGAACTTGAAATGGTGGCATTTACAATGCGCTAAACTACAGTCTGTCCCACTGCTAATGCTTTAGACGAAAATTTACACGTATCAACGTGTCTGCTTAAAATATGATTGAGGATTCGTAGTTCTTTGTATGCGTGCGCTCAATCATGTCTGACTCTTTGCAACCCCACAGACTGTAGCCCACCAGCTCACTGTAGCGCCTCTGTCCATGGGATTTTCCAGGCAGGCATACTGGAGGGGGTTGCCGTTTCCTACTCCACATAGTTCTTTAAAAATTACTTAAATAGATAGTTGAGCAAATAGTTTCAGTGGCGCTTAAGAGTCTGGGCGATGTTGTCTGTGAAACCTCGGCTCACCGAGATGCTGGCCTCCTCCTCAATCATGCCCGCATCAACAACCCCAGTCTACGAGCTGTCTGTCTGCACCATGGGGGCAGCTGCTCTTGAATTCCGGAAGAGGCCTCCTTGGTTTTTTTATTGGCAATAACTCAAAGCTTATTAAAACCCAGATGGAGAGGAACCTGTAGCATACTTAAGCCCATATGCCCAATTGGGCACTGCACTATTTAATTGCTTGCATTTAAACCATAATTCCTTTATCTTGTTCTACTCTGATTTTCTCCAAAGCATTTATATAATCTTTCAGTGGATGCCTCCCCATATTATATTAAAAACCTGGTTCTGGTATTCATCTGTACAGCACTTAGGTTAAATTCTATATATGATATTTTTACTATTTTTCTATTGGTGTCAAATGAACACTGAACTATGAAGAGGCAATTGGGTGAGTCATTTATGACTCTTTCTATGTAGCTCTATTAAATTAAAAATGTCTGGTCTTTAATCCAATAATATTTCCCGAAACAAATTAAGGCTATTATGTGCACATGGCATGCCATCTCGGTAGTTCGGATAAACTATTGTTGCTGTTTTCCAGTCGCTAAGTTATATCCTATTCTTTGCGGCCCCATGGACTGCAGCACAGGATTCCATCCTTCACCATCTCCCAGCGTTTGTTCAAAGTCATGTCCATTGAGTCAGAGATGCCATCCAATCATCTCCTCCTCTGTCACCACTTATGCCCTCAACCTCAGCATCACGGTCTTTTCCAAGGAGTTGTTTCTTCATATCAGATGGCCAAAGTATTGGAGCTTCAGCATCAGTCTTTCCGATGAATATTCAGGGTTGACTTCCTTTAGGATTGACTGGTTTGATCTCCTTGCTGTCCAAGGGATAAAGTGCAGATAATCTGTGAGGACAGAACCTTACGGGGATTCGGTCATGGCAAATACAGTTAATGTGCCCATTAACTGATACCAACACCATAACTCATATTAGGTTCATCAAGCCAGTAGTGATGGTTGTGGTTTTAAAAGCAGGAAATAGAAGTAATTATAAATAAAAGCAACTCATCCTGTCCCGATGACCAGAAATTGAGCTCTCATAAATCAGTGCACAGTCGTTGGCCTTCTTGCCCTCATCTGTGACCCAATGGGTCAGTCCCTGGCTTCTTAAAAACAACTTCCTCTTTAAAATTTCCCCCATAAGCGGACTTTCCTTTCTATCAATACCTATTACATCAAAAGGGTCTGAGCACTCTTCACAGTTAGTCTTGCACTGTCCTGAGTCAGCTATTGCTTTCTGATTTCATCTTATCACCCACTGCTGGAAGGGTCTGCTGTTCTGCACCCACACTGCGCCTGTGTGTTCTGTGCATTACAAGCTGGGTATGAAGTTGCTACATTGAATGCAGTTTCAAAGCAGCAGATCTGTTCCTGGAATAGCTCATACTATGTGCTAATGGATTTGTCCATTCACTACTTGGCAATGCTCACATGCTGGCATATTTTTAGAAAACAGACTCTGTGAGTGTGTTTGCAAATTCGTTTTTCACTATTATATCACTAGGCCTTAACCCCAGAGCTAGAACTATGCGCCACTGTGATCTCTCAGACACTTACTGAGTGGAAGAATATAGGTAGCAATATCTCTTCTGGAAACAGTCTCCCTGACATGCTGGGAAATCATGTTTTATCCATGATCTGGGCACCCTTTGGTCCCATCCCATTGAAATCATCCCAGGGCACTGTTCTTACTAACCCTGTTTTATGAATATGGAAACAGCAGGGTAGATTGGTTCAGATATTCACCCAAGTCTACAAAGCTGGTTGGCAGTTCTGGCCGGTTTTAACTGAGGCTGCCTTTCTCCACTCTGCCTCTAAGCCACCTTCCTGATGCCGATGCAGTGGTCTCTGTTTCTCTAGGAACACAGCCCTTGTTTTTTTCCTTGGAGCAGGTGGTGTTTTTAGACCCATTCCATCATATTCAGAACCCCTGTCTTCTGTGTATCTTTGAGCCCATGAAACATTCTTGAAGCAAAAGCTTTCTCTCACCGCCGTAGTCTGTTCGACTAGAGAATCCTGTGCAGGTGGGTCCCTGAACTCAGGCAGCAGCTTACATCCGGACAGCCTTTTGAGAGCCTGGTGTTTCTGGTATACGTGCATTATAAACCACCGGCTGGCCTCACCTTTCTGAACATTCTGGGCCTTGACAGCGCATCTCCCTGCTATTCTTTCTCGGTGGTGGTTTTTTATGTTCTTTTCTGTTTAGTCATGAGCCAAACCAGGCAGTTTTCTTCTTTAAATCATTTTTTCTTTTCTCTCTTGGGGAGCTCTCAAGTAGAGAGTGGCCCAAAATATTTAACATAAATGCCTCTTGTAAAAACAAACAAAAAAAAAACTGTATTTTTTTTTTTTACAATGTGTATTTGTATTTATAGAAATATATATTGGTTGAGATGCCTGATTCCAAATGCCAAAAGGAAGCAGGGTGGGTAGCTGCAAGGTGATGTTAAGTTCAAGGTTTTTCTTTTAGAGCAAATGAAAGTGAATCAGTGGGCAGAGGAAGGTTGATCACACAACTGAGAGAAGAGAAAACTGGTAAACTGGTAAAATAAAAATCCTAAAAAGATGAGGGGCTTCCCTCGCGGCTCAGGGATGAAGAATCCCCTGCAGGTACAGGAGATGTGAGAGACATAGGGTCGATCCCTGGGTCAGAAAGGTCCCCTGGAGGGGAAAATGGGCGCCCACTCTAGTATTCTTGCCTGGGGAATCCCATGGACGGAGGAACCTGGCAGGCTACAGTCCATGGGGTCACAGACTCAGACACAACGTAGTGACTGAACAGGAACGGAAGCGAGAGCTGGGGGCGGCAGAGAAAAGTGAATTCAGCTCTCCTACTCGTCAGAGTGGAGACGGGGATGAGGGAGCTCCAGGGCCCACTCACACTGTGTGTGGATTCACGTGGCAGCTGGAGCCGAGACAAGAGGTTGGTCACCTTAGGCCTTCTGCTCTGTCTGTAAAGCAACAGGTGAAATCGTTCAGACAGGAAAGAGAGCAGGGCTGGAAGAATTGGGAAGTGTCACACAGTTTAACAAAATATCCGTTTCAGTCCCAGAGAGGGAGCTAACCTCAGAAACCCAATTGGAATTGATCACGAAAATATTCGAACACCGTAGGTTGCGTGCAGAGCATGTGGACTATTATGTAACTTGTACTCGCTATTGGATTGAGTTTTAATTAACTTTATCACCAGTTTTCAATGGAGTATCTATTGGTTCTTCATCTTTTTATGCCGTCTTGTGTTTCTTTGATAGCAGAAGCTGAGGATCTATTAGGAGATCTTTCTGGAATATTAAATTCTGTGGGTCAACAGAACTAACGATCTTAGAAAAAAGGCAGCATACCCAGAGAGGATTATGCTGGTGGCTAAAGCCATCAGTCTAGGGCAGTGAGAAAGTATTCTTTGCTTTTGCAGAAAATCTTTCCCTTTCCCTTTCCCTTCTTTCTCTCTCAAAGTTCATTTCAGTTGAAGAGAATCAGCCCTGGATAGCTGAGAACTGATTCATTAGTTTGTGTGTCTCTGCTTTTAACTTAAGGAGCCACATTTATACCTGCTGCTAAGTCACTTCAGTCATGTCCGACTCTGTGTGACCCCATAGACGACAGCCCACCAGGCTCCCCCGTCCCTGGGATTCTCCAGGCAAGAACACTGGAGTGGGTTGCCACTTCCTTCTCCAATGCATGAAAGTGAAAGTGAAAGTGAAGTTGCTCAGTTGTGTCCGACCCTCAGCGACCCCATGGACTGCAGCCTTCCAGGCTCCTCCATCCATGGGATTTTCCAGGCAAGAGGACTGGAGTGGGATGCCATTGCCTTCTCTGCATCTATACCTAATTCGTGGCTATTACTCAGCTCCTGGGCAAGCTTTAGCTAAGTTCTGAAAAACAGGACTTTTTGATTTTGTTTAAAATCTGAAAGTCAATATTAATTTATTATCAGAAGTCCCTTAGTGAATTACACTGGCAGTTGAGAAGATATGGTTTAATATTATCTATTTGACTATTTCATAGCATATGTGCAGATTATAAAGCAGTTTGTGGTTGCTAAATTCTTATTTCAGTCATAATTACTTCATACTGAATTACATATAGTGACTTTTCAACGAGAAATCATAGCGTAACTCACCAAGATTATCTTTACTACATTGTTGTTTGCAAAACACTTCTTATATGTAAACTCTGTTTCATGGAATAATAAAATCCAAATATTTTAACAGGTTTAGGGGGAAAAAGTCAACCTTCTGGTCACCCCTATTGATTCCTACTTCTCTGGCCCCATGGGAAATTGATAACTACCTGAAAAAAAGTTTTTAAAGAGTAACACAGAGAAACACCCAGTGGGCAGGGGCAGGAGGGTCTTGCATTTCTGCCAGTTGCCTTGACTGCCTGAGAATTGAGCCCAGTGGACCAGGAGCTGAAAATATTATAACTTCAATTTGCCAGCTCCCCGGGCCAGTTCTTGCTTTCCACCCACAACCTGTACAATGAGGATGTCACCCTGAGCTGTGGTTTCTAACAGTTCAGGCTGCTCTCCTTTTAAGGGGAAGTTGGGGCAGGGATGAGGCGGAGGTGGGGCAGGGAAGAAAAACCCCAATCCGTCATCTAACAGGTGAAGCCTAAAAATTTCACTGGAAAAAATTATGGAAGAGGTAACAGCTGCAGGCCTGTTTGGAGGGACTCAGCAGAGTAGTTTCCATTTGGTGTTTTTTTTTTTTTTTTTAAATAAAGCTTGAGCTAAAAGCCCACTTTTTTTTTAGGAGATGTTAAGACTCAGGATACCAAGGGCTTTGCGAACTGCCAACACACCAGCCCCTTACTCGCTCATCTCCCACCAGCCCATCACCATGTTGCTCAGTGGAAAAATAACAGCCAGAGATTTAAATAGCTCTAGTGCAAGGTGATGGAGAAGACGATGGCGCCCCACTCCAGTCCTCTGGCCTGGAAAATGCCATGGACGGGGGAGCCTGGTGGTCTGCAGTCCATGGGGTCGCTAAGAGTTGGACACGACTGAGCAACTTCACTTTCACTTTTCACTTTCATGCATTGGAGAAGGAAATGGCAACCCGCTCCAGTGTTCTTGCCTGGAAAATCCCAGGGACGGCGAAGCCTGGTGGGCTGCCGTCTCTGGGGTCGCACAGAGTCGGACACGACTGAAGCGACTTAGCAGCAGCAGCAGTGCAAGGTGGAAATCTTCAAGTCACACATGCCCTCTCTCCTCCTCCATGAGAAGCATCAGCCCGAGATCCATCAGACTGGATTGTAAAGGTGCCGAAGTTCACCTTTGCGGGCAACTCACAGCGTCCACAGTAGATGTTCAGTCAGCTTCTGTGCTTCAGAATAAATAAATAAAAAACAACTGACAAGCCCTCTATTTTGTATGACTAGGAAGAGCCTAGCCATTTTGCAAGAGTAAGACCATATGCTGGGGCTTTGGGATAGTGTTGCTTTTAATGCAAAAAGGGATGGAGCAGCACGTTGGATGGTCTCTTAAAAAAGAGAAAGTCACTGAAGGATAACCAGGCTTCAAAATTCCAAACCACTTCAAGCCTGATGAAGTAAGGGTTAATCAGAATGAAATCAAAAGAGGCCACAAAAAGAACAGGAACATACTTAAAGAATTCAAGTCTCTCTGAGAAAAATTTGCTACCCTATAATTTTCAGGATCCATGAAAGGCAAAATATATCTCATTAACTTAGGTACCATAGAGAATTGTAGATATCTTTCTTTTTTTCTTTTAATATAAGTGAACTAGCTGTTATGATTATCTTCAATCAACTTAAAAATTTCTCACTGACTATGTGAGGAAGCACAGTGACAAATGCCTTACTGGGCCTTTGTTGGACACACACAATATTTATTGCTAAAACCATCAGGAGATATACCAGTAAAAGGGTAAGTTTCATCACAGATAATGCCATCAGATATAATATGATATCTACTTTGACTTAGAATATCCAAAATCATTATTTCCTCCTGAAAAACTGAATAAGAATTGACTTACAATCATCTTTTTGGTCTGGACCTAACAGAAGCAGAAGATATTAAGAAGAGGTGGCAAGAATACACAGAAGAACTGTACAGAAAAGATCTTCATGACCCAGATAATCATGAGGATGTGATCACTAATCTAGAGCCAGACATCTTGGAATGTGAAGTCAAGTGGGCCTTAGAAAGCATCACTATGAACAAAGCTAGTGGAGGTGATGGAATTCCAGTAAAGCTATTTCAAATCCTGAAAGATGATGCTGTGAAAGTGCTGTACTCAATATGCCAGCAAATTTGGAAAACTCAGCAGTGGCCACAGGACTGGAAAAAGGCAGTTTTCATTCCAATTCCAAAGAAAGGCAATGCAAAAGAATGCTCAAGCTACTGCACAATTGCACTCATCTCACATGCTAGTAAAGTAATGCTCAAAATTCTCCAAGCCAGGCTTCAGCAATGTGTGAACTGTAAACTCCCTGATGTTCAAGCTGGCTTTAGAAAAGGCAGAGGAACCAGAGATCAAATTGCCAACATCTGCTAGATCATGGAAAAAGCAAGAGAGTTCCAGAAAAACATCTATTTCTGCTTTATTGACTATGCCAAAGCCTTTGACTGTGTGGATCCCAATAAACTGTG
>SJYX01009470.1:23426-82953 GCA_006410675.1 Oreotragus oreotragus
AGGCCCACTTGACTTCACATTCCAGGATGTCTGGCTCTAGGTGATGTCTCACACCATCGTGATGATCTGGGTCATGAAGATCTTTTTTTGTACAGTTCTTCTGTGTATTCTTGCCACCTCTTTAACATCTTCTGCTTCTGTTAGGTCCATACCATTTCTGTCCTTTATTGAGCCCATCTTTGCATGAAATGTTCCCTTGGTATCTCTAATTTTCTTGAAGAGATCTCTAGTCTTTCCCATTCTGTTCTCTTCCTCTATTTCTTTGCACTGAACGCTGATGAAGGTTTTCTTATCTCTCCTTGATATTCTTTGGAACTCTGCATTCAGATGCGTATATCTCTCCTTTGCTCCTTTGCTTTTCACTTCTCTTCTCTTCACAGCTATTTATAAGGCCTCCCCAGACAGCCATTTTGCTTTTTTGCATTTCTTTTCCATGGAGATGGTCTTGATCCCTGTCTCCTGTACAATGTCATGAACCTCATTCCATAGTTCATCAGGCACTTTGTCTAACAGATCTAGTCCCTTAAATCTATTTCTCACTTCCACTGTATAATCATAAGGGATTTCATTTAGGTCGTACCTGAATGGTCTAGTGGTTTCCCCTACTTTCTTCAATTTAAGTGAATTTGGCAATAAGGAGCTCATGATCTTAGCTACAGTCAGCTCCTGGTCTTGTTTTTTTCTGACTGTATAGAGCTTCTCCATCTTTGGCTGCAAAGAATATAATCAATCTGATTTCAGTGTTGACCATCTGGTAATGTCCATGTGTAGAGTCTTCTCTTGTGTTGTTAGTGTATAATCATAAGGGATTTCATTTAGGTCGTACCTGAATGGTCTAGTGGTTTCCCCTACTTTCTTCAATTTAAGTGAATTTGGCAATAAGGAGCTCATGATCTTAGCTACAGTCAGCTCCTGGTCTTGTTTTTTTCTGACTGTATAGAGCTTCTCCATCTTTGGCTGCAAAGAATATAATCAATCTGATTTCAGTGTTGACCATCTGGTAATGTCCATGTGTAGAGTCTTCTCTTGTGTTGTTAGAAGAGGATGTTTGCTATGACCAGTGCGTTCTCTTGGGAAAACTCTATTAGCCTTTGCCCTGCTTCATTCTGTATTCCAAGGCCAAATTTGCCTGTTACCCCAGGTGTTTCTTGATTTCCTACTTTTGCATTCCAGTCCCCTATAATGAAAAGGACAGCTTTTTTGGGTGTTAATTCTAAAAGGTCTTGTAGGTCTTCATAGAACTGTTCAACTTCAGCTTCTTCAGCATTACTGGTTGGGGCGTAGGCTTGGAATACCATGATATTGAATAGATTGCCTTGGAAACTAACAGAGATCATTCTGTCTTTTTTGAGATTGCATCCAAGTACTGCATTTCGAACTCTTTTGTTGACCATGATGGCAACTCCATTTCTTCTAAGGGATTCCTGCCCACAGTTTATTTAAAACATATTTTAGAAATAGCTAAATTTATTGAGAAGGTGATAGGTACTGAGTTAAACATTTTAACATCAATTTTCCATTTAATTCTCATAGCCATCTTGTGATTTAGTTTATTTTTGCTTGCAGAGGTAGAAATGGAAAGAAGCTATGTGACTTCTCCAGGGTCCTGCAGCTGGACTGGAACCCAGTGTGTCTGATGCCATACCTAACTCTATGTCAAATTTCATAAATGCAAGACAGTTCAAGGCAAGACCTACATGCACTTCCTTAAAAAAATACACCTCTTTTTATTGAGGTATAATTCATATAAGAAAAAATGCTCATATGTCAAACATGCAGTTCTATTAGTTTTCACGGTTGTATGTACTTAGGTAACCATGATCCAGAGCAAGGTATATACATTTCATCACTCACAAAGTGTCCTCTCATCTATGAAAGCAGGTTGAAGGCTAACAGAGTTTTGCCAAGAGAACGCCCTGGTCATAGCAAACACTGTCTTCCAACAACACAAGAGCAGACTCTACACATGGACGTCACTAGATGGTCAATACCAAAATCAGAGTGATTACATTCTTTGCAGCTAAAGATGGAAAAGCCCCATACAGTCCGCAAAAACAAGACTGAGAGCTGACTGTGGCTCAGATCATGAACTCCGTATTTCCAAATTCAGACTTAAATTGAAGAAGGAAGGGAAAACCACTACTTTCTGAATGGCAGATGATATCTGAATGGAAGGCCATCAGGTATGACCTAAATCAAATCCTTTATGACTATACAGTGGAGTGAAAAATAGATTCAAGGGGTTAGATCTGATAGAGTGCCTGAAGAGGCAGTGAGCAAGACCATCCCCAAGAAAAAGAAATGAAAAAATGCAAAATAGTTGTCTGAGGAGGCCTTACAAATAGCTGAGAAAAGAAGAGAATCTAAAGTAAAAGGCGTCCGGTCCCATCACTTCATGGGAAATAGATGAGGAAACAGTGGAAACAGTGTCAGACTTTATTTTTGGGGCTCCCAAATCACTGCAGATGGTGACTGTAGCCATGAAATTAAAAGACACTCTTTGGAAGGAAAGTTATGACCAACCTAGATAGCATATTCAAAAGCAGAGACATTACTTTGCCGACTAAGGTCCGCCTAGTCAAGGCTATGGTTTTTCCAGTGGTCATGTACAGATGTGAGAGTTAGACTGTGAAGAAGGCTGAGCACCAAAGAATTGATGCTTTTGAACTGTGGTGTTGGAGAAGACTCTTGAGAGTCCCTTGGACTGCAAGGAGATCCAACTAGTCCATCCTGAAAGAGATCAACCCTGGGATTTCTTTGGAAGGAATGATGCTAAAGCTGAAACTCCAGTACTTTGGCTACCTCATGCGAAGAGCTGACTCATTGGAAAAACTCTGATGCTGGGAAGGATTGGGGGCAGGAGGAGAAGGGGACGACAGAGGATGAGATGGCTGGATGGCATCATGGACTCGATGGACGTGAGTCTGAGTAAACTCCGGGAGATGGTGATAGACAGGGAGGCCTGGCGTGCTGCAATTCACGGGGTCACAAAGAGTCGGACACGACTGAGCAACTGAACTGAACTGATACGATCATCTTAAGATTCTCAACAAGATTCTCTACCCTAGGGATATCAGAAATGTCATATTCTTCCTCTGCCACTAATATATTTATACTTGGCATAAACTTAGGGTCATCAAATCATGACCCTCCATAGCTTTAATCAACAGAACAAGATAAACTCACTCCTCTGGACTGCCTCTAAATCTATCAGATGTCTTCCTTGCTTTGCTAGGATCATAACTCTGGGTCGAAATGAGTAAGACTCAGAAGAAAAATGAATGACCAGTAGCTCTTCCTTTACTCAGTACTGGGCTTCCCTGGTGGCTCAGATGGTAGAGCATCTGTCTGCAATGCAGGAGACACAGGTGTGATCCCTGGGTCAGGAAGACCCCCTGGAGAAGGGACTGGCAACCCGCTCCAGTATTCTTGCCTGGAGCATCCCTTGAACGAGAGGAGCCTGGTGGGCTACAGACCATGGGGTCGCAGAGAGTCCGACACGGCTGAGCGACTTCCAGTTCACTTTCTAACTCTCACCTACAGAGCCCAGCAGCTATATTCCAGCACTCGAGAGTGGACATGTTACTTGATTTTAAACTTGAATGAGGGAAAAGTCACTTTCCTCCCTTCTCTTTCCCCTCCTTTCCCACCCTTCATGTCTCTCTCTCCCTCCTGATCATATAACAGGAAAGTGCTCTAAGAATTCCTGAGAACTGCTTTTAAATTTCTGTTTCTTCTTGTTTACCATCACACCTTCACACTGTATTAACACACCTTTGCCCTGAGTTAACTTGTACTTTCAGCAAGTTACAAGGCTCTTAAAGTGAAATAAAAATGATCATCAAGGAATTATAGCGTGTCTTATAGATGCATATTTTTAAAAAATATAATTGCACCTACCACTCAGAGGAGTAAATGGCACATTACCAAGAGCTGTGAAACTCCCAAACACCCTTCTCTGAAAGGGGGCTGCTATCCTGAATTTTGTGTGCATCAGTCTGTCATTTTCCTTTGTACCTCGAAAATAAATCTGCATGGCACTAGAAGAGGGGTTTTGCATATTTGAATTGCACATAAATGGCATGTATTAAATATTTTCTCCTGTAGCTTTTTTCCGATCAGTGTTACATTTGTCAAACTTGCTGATGTTGACTTGTATGGTTGGAGCCCATTTTTTTCACCCCTGAGTAACAAGGTATTGTGTGACTGTAACAGGCGATTCATGGGGTCGCAAAGAGTCGGACACGACTGAGCGACTGAACTGAACTGAATAACAGTCATATGGTGATTGGTCTGCTTCCTGTCAGAGGACCTAAGACTTGTTTCTGGATTGCTCTGCTTTTGCTGTTAACAGTTGGTTTGTTTGTTTTTTTTTTTTCCCTTAAATCTATGAGTTCTACCACCTCATCTTCTCTCTCCTTTCTGGGTTATATCTACTCCCACCTACCTTTAGCTTGAGTTCTCCTTTTTTTTGGCTACATCAGAGCATCACCTGGGGGATGTTTTAAAAATCCATATGCCCCCTGGATATGGCATACGGACCGCTTGTGTCAGCATCACTGGGGGTGGGACTTGGGCCTTAGAATTTCCAGGTGTGCTGATGTGCGGACAAGGTTGTATTGATTCCACATCACTTGGATGGAAAAGCTGCTGCAGTCAATACAACTCCCCAACAACCTGTTCTAAAATCGGGAACTAAAATGCCCTACCACAAACACAGAAACCGTCCTTCTTAGCTGGGTTTTCTTCCCCAGTTCCTTGGTTTGCAAGACCATTTAGTTGCTTATGTCAGATGTTCCCAGGGGTGACATAACAGCCTTACAAACATCTAAGCACTGGCTTCTTGAGGAAGCCTTGTTGATTCATGGTAAGCCCTGGGTAACTGCAAGACAGTGCTCTTATTTACTCAGGGCCCAAAGGTTAAAATCCAAAATTCAACCCAATCCTTTAAAAATCTGCTTTGGGGGGCGGGGGTGGGGGGAACAACAACCCAGCGTTTTGCTCTGAAGTCAAGAATGATTAAACCAGTCATGTGATCTGCCCAAGCCTTTGCACACCACCCCCATACCATCCTTTTCCAGGAAATACATTCTTCTGGACACCAGCCATTTCTTAAAGCAGAACCCTTGGCGGAGGATGGGTCAATAGGACAAATGGTGACTCAGGCTCCAAGGAAAACAGAAAACGAGTTGATTTAATGCCTTGAAGTAGCTTGTTACCCAATTATGCAAAATGTAGCTTGATATCCAAGAAAACCATTCTCTGGCGTGATCCATGGGTTGGAGCTAAGCTCTTCATTACCCCAGTGGGACAGCATTAAATAAAGAGCTGTTGTTCATTCTTTAGAGAGTTGATGATCACAGCAGAGGTAATCTGGAGTGGTAAGAAACCAGGATGTTCTAGCAGCAGCCCGCAGCACCGACTCAGCTGCCTAACCCCTTCCCAGCGGCGTGGGTGTGTCACTGACGCTCCTTGACAACCATGCCATGTATTTTCCGAGAAGGCTGAGAATCCTTGGTAATGAGAATTCTTCTTCTCCTTTCTAGCTGTCCAAACTCTTCTTGACTTCCACGCCACTCTTTTTGAAATCAGTTTTTATACTCTCTTATTTCCGCCAAGAATAAAAATTATTGGAAAAAGAACCTGCTGAAAAATGTAATTAAGACCTAATGAATATCTACATAGCTCTATTACGGTTCTGTGAAGTTTACAGAATATTTAGGCTGTGATGAATCTTACATCCAGCTAAGGAGCTTCTTCGAGCATCAGATTTTACGCAGTTGATTATTATTTAATGCTAAGGAAACCATAATTTTATTTCTTGGCCAAGTGACTGGGTTTTTTTTGCCCATTAAATTCTCTCAGATATGGAGGTTTGCAGAGATCAGATAAAGGATGCATATAAAGTTTTCTAATTGTTGCAATCAGAATGGAATATTGCCATTGCCCGTTTTCTCTGTGGGTCTATTTGTGTCATTAGAAACTTAGCTAAACCTATAGACGAATATTACCCCCAACACCTGCCACCCCAGTCTACTAGTGTTGGAAGCCGCGGCTCAGAACTGTTTATCTCAACTGGCCTTTTAACTTTAAAAGACTGGTTTCTGATACCAGTGTATGGTAAAACCTGTAGAAAGAAAGGAGAATGTTTTGTGGACACTTTGTTTTGTCTGTGACAGTTTTAAGTTATTAATTTTTGAAATCAGTACTTTTGCATGGAAACGACCAAAAATCTGTCACAGAATTTAAAAAAAAAAAGTTTAATGAGGGAAAAAGCGCAAAGAAACTTAAACAAGCCTAGTTTAAAGGCACACTTACAGGCACAGATGCATCTATTCTTGGACAACAGCATTTTAAACCACTCATTCACACTCCAAAATATTAATCCTTAGTGACTAGACACTGAAGAGAAAAATAAGAAAGGAGAAAAATACAAATAACCTGGAAGGGGTAAGGCTGAGGGGTTTTGTTCACCTACTCGTTTTTCCATGATAAAAATTAGATAGATTATGAACATTCTGGTGTTATAAGAAACACTGGTGGGTACCACAGTTTTCTTCTTTCTTATACAGCTGAATGCCTCAGAAGTTTCAAGAAAGATGCAGCATAATTGCCCACGTGTTTCCTATACTTGGATTGAAGGATAATAAGAAACACCCATGTATTAGATGCATAACGTTAATATGATTTAGTTATCCACTAGATAGTACATAGAGTTACGTATGCTGTAGTATCTCAGGGTCATTTATCCACATAGAAAGCAAATAATTGAAATACATATAAAGAGATATATTTATACACATACATAAAAGGCAGTAGAAAGAAAACATTCGAATAAAGGAAGAGGGACAATTTCCATTCATTAATTTTTCTTTCTTTTTTTTAATATACTGCCTTAAGTTTCCTTTTAAGTGTTTTCTGGTTTAAACTGTTGGTAGAGAACCATAAGAATATTCTAGTGCCTTGGGAGTTTATTTATATGTATTCAGACTAAAGAAAGGCCTGCTCACGGTTTTATCTGGAGGCTTTAGGATGTAAGCTTCTGCCCCTGCACATAAGCTCTCTGTGAAATGAGCAGAACGGCAGGTCACAGGTGTGTGCAGGCTTTTTCCATTCCGCGCTTCTGGCCCTCTGCCTCTCTGCCGCCACTCACAGGAGCTGTGTGAGCACAGAGTACCCATGCATTAAACAGTGCCTGTTACCACTTCACTCACACCTTATTTACTACACGGTTGCTAGGTGGTCTGAACTCTGTTGGGGAGATGAGTAATAAGTCAGGGGCATTATTACAGATTCAGCTTCCTATATGAGATTAGCTGTTGTTTAATCGTACATTTACTGATGTAGTTGAATAACAGGTATAAATTATAGCAAGTCCGATTACTTTCTCAGGTAAATAGGAGAACATACATGGAGCATTAAGGTTGCAGTTTCAATCCACATATTTGCTCCAAATCTTGCTCTCTCTCACCCCTGCTGGATCCCTCTCAAACGCAGCTCTTTTCTTCCCTCGGAGGGTTCCAGTGAATATAGATGAAGTGACACACACACAGAGACAGACACACATACTCCCCTTAAATTAGGTGTATCATCTGATGGCTGATCAGAGTTACAATCCGTCTGTGTATGATGGCCCTATTAGAATGTGTTCCGCACCATTGCTTTGATTTAATCACCACACTCCCTTAAAAAATAGAATTCAGCCAATCCTTTTAATTTGCCATCCTTGAACATTTAACACACCTTATGGAAACCTGGACATATTCTTTAAAAACAAAATAAAATGGAAAATGGAGACTGATTCCAGCAAAATATGTCAGTTCTGGCGCCAGCACGAGTGCCTGTGTTTCTCTGAGGTTTTGCTAATATCATGATCCAGAGTGAGGGTGCTTCCTTCTTTCTTCCTTTTCTCTTAATCTCTCATTTTCTCTTTTTCCCATGATGTTAAAGAAAGCTAGAATGAACTCTTTGGTCAACCTAATACTTACTGCCAGTAGTTATTAACAGTAGCCATACTTTAACTATGTTCCAGGCATTGTTCTGAGGCTGTTCATATATTGTGATGAAAGAGCCTTGTAACACCATCTGTAAATTAGGCAGTATTATAATCTCAACAGATTGGAAGGGTAGGTCCCGACAAAGTATTCTTAATGTGTGACTGCTAGCTAGTGTCAGAGCTTGGATTTGAACCCCTGCCATCTGATTTTGTCTGGAGCCCTTGTTCCTAATCCTTACATTTTCCTGGATAAACAGATTAAGCAGAAGCACAGAATTAAAGTATATTTCTAGTTAACAGTTGGAATAAAATACCTGCTTGAGTTGCTGACACAGATATGTTTTAAATTACGTGTGTTTTTCTATTGTTATTTAAAAAACTTGCAGTCATTTCTAACTTTACTATATTAAATAGAGTAATTGCTAAAAGTGTTATCTGCTAGGCATACTTTGCTGTGCTTAACTGCTCAGTTATGTCCAACTGTGCAACCCACCAGGCTTCTCTCTGTCCATGGGGATTCTCCAGGCAATAACACTGGAGTGGGTTGCCATGCCCTCCTCCAAGGGATCTTTCCAACCCAGGGAAGAGCTTCCTGGGTGGCTCAAACAGTAAATGCATACTTTGATAATTTTAATACAATGTTCTTCCCTGGTGGCTCAGATGGTAAAACGTCTGTCTACAATGCAGGAGACCTGGGTTCGATCCCTGGGTTGGGAAGATCCCCTGGAGAAGGAAATGGCAATCCACTCCAGGACTATTGCCTGGAAAATCCCATGGACAGAAGAGCCTAGTAGGCTACAGTCCATGGGGTCGCAAAGAGTCAGACACGACTGTGCGACTTCACTTCGCTTCACTTCTTTCTGGTGTCAATAGGTATTATTAACACAGACTTTAAAAGCTAAGACGGCTTCTTGGTAGAGATCAAATATCCCCCTGCAATCTGTGTCCTAGCTTCCCTTGAAAAATGTTCTCCTGGAACTCCCTGGTGTTCTAGCGGTTAAGACTTTGCCTTCCAATGCAGAGGACGTGGGTTCCAGCCCTGATAGGGGGACTAAGATCCCACATGCCACAGAGCAGCGAAGCCCACGTGCCACAACTGAGACCCAACACAGCCCTAAGCTAAATAAGTAATAAACAAATATAGAAAGGAAAACATTCCCTCCACATAGAGCACAAAGGTAAATATTGACCTCACCTTTCTGAATGTTCATAACTTCTTAATTAGCAAGATCCAAATAAATGAGACTTGACTTGTAATTTTGCTACTAATGCTTGGGGAAATCAAAATACATCAGACAAATTACTTATAAAATTCAACAGTCTTAGGTATCTGGAGAAGCACACGTATATTGAGGTTTGAGATGGTGATGGACAGGGAGGCCTGGCGTGCTCCGATTCATGGGGTCGCAAAAAGTTGGACACGACTGAGCGACTGAACTGAACTGAAGGGAGACTTTTAATATTTGAGTGGTTTTTGGTGCCACTCTGCATCACCTGTGATATGCGATAAAGCTGTATGCTTTATATGTGGTGGGCAGGCAGGAGTTGTTAAAGGATTCCTGATTGCATCTACGTAATGAAATTCGATGGCCATTTACAGCAACATTCTTTTTTTTTTTTAATCCATAAGTTAAAAGTATAAAATGTAATGAAATGTTTTCATTCCTTTTCTGTCCTTTGGAGCATGCATCTTGGAGTCACAAAACCACTTATTACCAGAGAGGCGTTGGTCTTTGAAGTCCATATAATTACAGGAGAAGTTTAATGCTCTCAACGTTGGTTGGTTGTATGCATGATAGCAGAATATAATTATAATTCTCTTTAGTTAGCAGAGTGAAAAAAGTAGTTTAGAGAATATTTTCTGGTCTTTGCTTAGGGACCGTTGTCAGTGTTCCAGCATGATAGCTGAATGTCCCTGGAAATGTGATATACCAAAATGATTAGGCAGCATGACAAGGGGAAAGTTCTATACAAAGGCTGGTACCAAGCGGATCATGCTCACGTGAGGCCAATGAAAGTGAACACACTTTAATCGCACTCAGTAGCTTTTGTCTTAGGCAAAATGGAACAGGTGCCCTAGAGTCATCTTTATACCTGAGTCGTGTAACTGAAATCACCCTGCCGTCAGTATTCTTTATTGGAGTTTCATTTATTTCATAAAGCTTTGGGGGGAAACAGAGAGACTTACCACATACACAAACGTGCCAGCCTCTCTCTCTGCATAGCCTTGAATTGCCAAAGGACCTCCATGGGTTCCAAATACACTCCCTGGGCAGTATTTCCCCTTGAGTCCAATTAGAGTCCACTCTGTGTATTTACAAACAGGAAGCAACCAGGCTGTGACCTCACGGCCCACTCAGGGCCTCCTCAATTAGCAGGAGGCACTGGTTATATTTAGGAAAGCACATTGGGGTGATCGGAAGTTCATATGTGACCAAGGGGAAAAGACATATTTTTTCTACCTTAAAGACGACAGTCATTATTCTGTTTCCATATTATTAACTTGACATATAGAGACACTTTCCAGAAATTTTAATAACCTGATGTCAATAGTGTTGAGAAATGGGCAGCTAATAGTTGGGAATTATAATTCAGTAAATACCTTAAGTAAACTTGGGTAAGAAACTGACACGCAATGGCATAGCCAAGATCCCATTAGGTAAAGAGGGATGTGGACCCAGGTAACAAGTTATAAAAGCCTGGCACCTTTTAAAAGGATGGACAGACGTCCCTGTGGTCTAGTGGCTAAGAATCCGCCTTCCAACATGGGGGATGCAGATTCAGTCCCGTCAGGGAACACGATCCCGTGTACTGCGAGGTGACTAAGCCAGCACACCACAGCTACCGAACCCACACTGCACAGCTGGTCCACGTGGCACAAGGGAGGCCTGGGACAGCCAAGAGGAAAGAATGAATGAATGGGTGCTTAGTTGGGTGTATGGAGAGATGAAGAAAGCGGTGGCCATGTATAAATTAATATCAGTTCAGTTCAGTCGCTCAGGCGTGTCCAACTCTGCGACCCCATGAATAGCAGCACGCCAGGCCTCCCTGTCCATCTCCAACTCCCGGAGTTCACTCAGACTCACGTCCATCGAGTCGGTGATGCCATCCAACCATCTCATCCTCGGTCGTCCCCTTTTCCTGCCCCCAATCCCTCCAGCATCAGAGTCATTTTCCAATGAGTCAACTCTTCTCATGAGGAGGCCAAAGTACTGGAGTTTCAGCTTTAGCATCATTCCTTCCAAAGAAATCCCAGGACTGGTCTCCTTCAAAATGGACTGGTTGGATCTCCTTGCACTCCAAGGGACTCTCAAGAGTCTTCTCCAACACCACAGTTCAAAAGCATCAATTTTTTGGCGCTCAGCCTTCTTCACAGTCCAACTCTCTTTTTCCAATGAGTCAACTCTTCGCATGAGGTGGCCAAAGTACTGGAGTTTCAGCTTTAGCATCATTCCTTCCAAAGAAATCCCAGGACTGATCTCCTTCAAAATGGACTGGTTGGATCTCCTTGCACTCCAAGGGACTCTCAAGAGTCTTCTCCAACACCACAGTTCAAAAGCATCAATTTTTTGGCGCTCAGCCTTCTTCACAGTCCAACTCTCACATCCATACATGACCACTGGAAAAACCATAGCCTTGAATAGACGGACCTTAGTCGGCAAAGTAATGTCTCTGCTTTTGAATATACTATCTAGGTTGGTCATAACTTTTCTTCCAAGGAGTAAGCGTCTTTTAATCTCATGGCTGTGGTCACAATCTGCAGTGATTTTGGAGCCCAAAAAAATAAAGTCTGACACTGTTTCCACTGTTTCCCCATCTATTTCCCATGAAGTGATGGGACCAGATGCCATGATCTTCACAGTTTTTTGAAAATGTTTATGTGCACAAATGTCTCCATGAATAACAGAAATTCCAAGGGGATTCTAGAGAACAGAAAAGCTTTTTCCATTGTTTAATGCAGACTCAGTTCAGTTCAGCCACTCAGTCCTGTCCGACCCCATGGACGGCAGCATGCCAGGCCTTCCTGGCCATCACCAACTCCTGGAGCTTACTCAAACCCATGTCCATCAAGTCAGTGATGCCATCCAACCATCTCATCCTCTGTGGTCCCCTTCTCCTCCCGCCTTCAATCTTTCCCAGCATCAGGGTCTTTTCAAATGAGGCAGTTCTTGTCTTAATGCAGACTAGTTCAATAGCGCCAACTCCGATTGTTTACCACCTAAAATATTAAAGCAACTCTGACTTAACTGGGAGAAATGTTATCACTACTTTTCAAATTTTTTTTTCTTGTAGGCCGTAGTATGTCTAGATACTTTTTGGAGAATATGTTTTTATTGGGGAAGTATTAACAAGAATATATACTACTGATGCAAAGGAAAGCCTGAATCAGCACTAGTATTCTTGATTATACTTTAAAACAGCCATTTAAATATCAATAGTATTTATGCTGCATTACTAGTTGTATCCCTAATAATGGACTGCAAGGCTCCTTAGCAGGATATTCTTTCTGTTTCACCCAAAGAAGAAGAAATAGTAACAAGCCTTTTCCAACTCAAACATTACAAGTTGGCAAGGGTTTGCTTCTCATTTAAAAAACCTAAACACCTCTCTAGGTTGGATTTGGTTACTGAAAGTGATGCTGTAGATACAAAAATATTGCTGAAAATTAGCAAGCATAAACACTTTGTAAATGTCAAACTTGTTCTTTTCCCAGTTGTGCTCGTTGAATTTCCACGGTCCCTGAGAAGGTCAGCTCATGAATTTCTTGTTAGTGAATCAATTGAATATTCAGAAACAAAATTGCTCTGACTTTTAGCAGCTTTAGGTACACATGACACAGAAAAGAAACCTTGGATTGTTAATCTTTGGTTGCAGGAAAAGTCTACTATTGCAAACACATGGGCCAAATCTACGTGTTTTCTCTATATATTACACAGGATTGGTACATAGAGATGCTTCATAGATTTTAAGTTGAAGTTGCTGATGAAGATAAAGTTACCGTTTCCCAGTATTTCTCAATGGACATGAGTTTGAGCAAAGTCTGGGAGATAGTGAAGGACAGGGAAGCCTGGCATGCTGCAGTCCGCGGGGTCGCAGAGAGTCAGACCTGACTGAGCGGCTGAACAATGACAGCGTTTCTATGACTTTTAAATACTACATAATTACTAAGAACAGTAAGGGTATATTAGGGGCTGGAACGATGCTCACTTCTTTGCGTGGGTTTTCTCTCTCTCACCATTAATCTTGAAAATGGTCACTACAGTTAACTTTGCTTGAGCCATAAAGAAGCTGAGTTCTAGAGAGAAGAAATAGGAGGCCTTAGGTCACACAGCTAGGAAGATGCGGAACCAGACCTGCACTCAAGCGCGCCCATCTCATTTTCTGCTCACTGTGTTGTACTGACTGCTAAATCTGATTGCTCCTCTATGCACTTGACTATTGCCTGACGTTCTATGAGGTTTACAGAATGATCTTTACAAGAGGCCAAAAAAACTCAGGCCGTACAAAGCCAGAGAAAGAGGAGGGAGCTCCCATTGTGGACAGGCTTTAAAATGATGCGAGGACAGCTGAGGCTGCATGTGATAGGTGGGCACAGAGAGCTGCAAATCAGAAGGAAGGCCAGCGCTTCGGAAATCCAGCCACACTACAGATAGACAGACATCCGTGTGGCTACAGATAAAAGCAGCCACTCGAAAGTCGGAGGCTCAGAACGGAGTTTTAATGGTGGTGCTGAATCCAGAGAAAGGTGATGAAGAATTTGGGATAATGAAGATTGTTCCCTGGAGAGACCGGGGAAGGAGAGAGGTCACAACAACTCGGTTACTACCTTCCGGAAATGAGCTTCTCTCAGCATTTTCCTAATTTATTGAAAGATGGGCGAATAGATACTAATCTGCTTAACATCATCTGAACTGTTCCCCCTTAGAATTGAGCCAAACTGGATATAAAGGTTATGATTTTTTGAGATACACTTCTATAATAATCAGAATTTGGACGCTGTCCATTTTAGGGTATTATTAGTTAAAAAAAAAAAAAAATATATTAAACTCCCGATGGCTTCATTTTTAAAATTCAGGATCTCTAAAGCAAGGACTTGTTGGAAACTCTGTTCATCCTGTGATGGGTGAGTGAAAGTATAAATGAGATCGTGACATTTCTGGAAAGCATACAATCCAGAGAGCCAATTCATGAAAATGACTCACTGATACTATTTTCTGTTTATTTTGGATTATCTTTTAGGATTTGGAGGACTTTGTGCTATATTAAGACTATGCCATTCCACTGGCAGGGCTGGAGAAATTTTTCTCTCTTTTTGTTTTGGGCAATCTTCCTGGTCTGTTCACCTCAGTTACTCACCTACTCACCACTGACCTTTGTATTATGAAGCATATAACACTCTGAGTGGTGCATTTATCTATTTACTGATTGTTCTATCTGATAATTTGTTATGTGAGGGGGTATTATGAGAATGAGACCTTTTTGGTTTCATCTGCTTCTCTCAAATAAGAAATAACTAGAAACATTTTACATCAAGTTTATAAAATGTGAATTTTTTTCTCCACGAATGCAACTAAGTTTTATAAGTAAATCCTTGGTTTTATGAGCTTCCCCAGTGGCTCAGCGGTAAAGAATCCACCTGCAATGCAGGAGATGCAGAGACCTGGATTTGATCCCTGGGTAGATACCTCTGGACCCCTAGAGATGAGAGTTTTTAACACTGTAAGGATTAAATAACCTGAGTGAGATTTCTAGAGTTTTAGTACATCACATTAACTTTTTAAATGAGCGTTTTATTTATCTTGAACTTTTAAATTTGGTTTTGGGGAACAGCTGGTTAACAGTGTAATAGTTTCAGGTGGACAATGAAGAGACCCAGCCATACACACATGTACCCATTCTCCCCCCAAACTCCCCTCCCATCCAGGCTGCCACATAACACTGAGCAGAGTTCCCTGTGCTGCACAGAGGTCTTTGTTGGTTATCCATTTTAAATATAACGGTGTAGAATATCACATTACCTTCTAAGGCAGCGTCTGAATAAGGCTTTGGAAACTGACATTAACTTTACAAGTCTGAGGACTTCCCTGGTGCTCCAGTGGTTAAGACATCACCTTCCCAATACAAGGGCTGCAGGTCTGATCGCTCCGCAGGGAGTTAAAATCACACATGCCTCAAGACCAACCCCCCCTCCCCCCTCCCACCCCAAAACAAGAAGCAACAGTGTAACAAATTCAGTAAAGATTTTACAGATGGAAAAAAACTTAAAAAAGAAAAAAGCACTGAACGTCTAGAGCAGGTTCTTCCTGTAGCCACTTTCCCAGGTGAGTCTGAGGTAATGCCTGAGATCACGGTGGAGGAAGGATGTTTTCAGTCGTGTCTGACTCTTTCTGACCCCATGGACTGCAGTACGCCAGGCTTCCCAGTCCTTCACGATCTCCTGGCATTTGCTCAAGCTCATGTCCATTGAGTCAGTGATGCCATCCAGCCATCTCATCCTCTGTCATCCCCTTCTCCTCCTGCCTTCAGTCTTTCTGAGGTTCAGTCTTTTCCAATGAGTTGGCTCTTTGCATCACAGCACCAAAGTCTTGGAACTTCAGCTTCAGTCCTTCCAATCAACATTCAGGACTGATCTCCTTTAAGATGGACTGGTTGGATCTCCTTGCAGTCCAAGGGTCTCTCAGGAGTCTTCTCTAGCACCACAGTTCAAAAGCATCAATTTTTGAGCTCAGCCTTCTTCATGGTCCAGCTCTCATATCCATGCATGACTAGTGGAAAAACCATACCTTTAACTATATGGACATTTGTAGGCAAAGTAATATAGCTTTTGAATACACTGTCTAGGTTTGCTTTCCTTCCAAGGAATAAGCGTCTTTAGATTTCATGGCTGCAGTCACCATCTGCAGTGATTTTGGAGCCCCTCAAAATAAAGTCTCTCACTGTTTCCATTGTTTCCCCAACTATTTGCCATCAAGTGATGGGACCTGATGCCATGATCTTAGTCTTTTAAATGTTGAGTTTTAAGCCAACTTTTTCACTCTCCTCTTTCACTTTCATCAAGAGGCTCTTTAGTTCCTCTTCACTTTCTGCCATAAGGGTGGTGTCATCTGCATATATAAGTTATTGATATTTTCCCCAGCAATCTTGATTCTGGCTTGTGAGTCATCCAGCCTGGCATTTCTCATGATGTACTCTGTATATAAGTTAAATAAGCAGAGTGACAATATACAGCCTTGACGTACTCCTTTCCCAATGTGGACCCAGTCTGTTGTTCCATGTTCGGTTCTCACTCTTGCTTCCTGACCTGCATAAGGCTTCGTAGGAGGCAGGTAATCTGGTCTGGCATTCACATCTCCTAAAGAATTTGCCACAGATTGTTGTGATCTACACCGTCAAAGTTTTACTGTAATTGATGAAGCAGATGTTTTTCTGGAGTTCTCTAGCTTTTTCTGTGATCCATCAGAGGAGGAAGGATGGTGAGAGGGAGTTTGTGTAAAAAAATAAATAAATACAAAAAAAATAATAATAAAGTCTATACCTAATTAAAAAAAAAAAAAGAGTCCTTATAGATGTCAGAAGAGGGAAAGCATGAGACGGGGGAAACATACATGTTGGTTTTTTTTTTTTTTTCTTCTTCATACAAAGAAAATCCTATGTCAGTACCTGGGCGAGTTATAGACACTGTTTTAAGAGGAAATGGGGAAAAAATTGGAAGAGTAAAGGAAATGTGCTTGTGGCTGTAGGAATGATTTATGGACACTTGATATTGAGATAATGTTGGATTTTATTTATACTGTTTGCAAATCCGAGGCTTACTGGCTCCAGTGGTTACTGGCTCTGCTTAGTTAGGAGAAAAAAAAAAAATCATTTCAAAATACTCCGTTTTAACCTCTAAGGTTAACACTATGATTGATAGCAGTTTTTTTAGTATAAAAAACTAACAACATCAACAACAACTAACCTTTCCCAGGCTTATTTTAAGTGAATTGAAGCCGTCAGTGAAAGAGAACACAGAAAAAGAGAAAGCCATATGTATGACCTGGTGGATATTTCCATTTGAAGATTTCCTTATAACATTGAGTGTAACATAAAAATCACCTACAAGACTGGAGATTCCCACGGACAGGGGAACCTGCAGGCTACAGTCCATGGGGTCGCAAGAGTCAGACATGACGAGAGACTAAACTGCCACCATCACGATTGGGTACACTTTATTCAATGAACTAATCCCTCTTTTCCATTCTTTATCCTGGAAAACGCCAATTGAAGCAAAATATTCTTATTTACAACTTCTGCTTGTCTATTATCAGCCCCTAATTGAGTATAGCCTTGTAGTTTAGAGTGAAAGCGTTTTTAAAGTGGCTGTAAGAAACTGATTCTGAAATCTAGTTGAAAAATCTAGAAAAGAGATCTGTCCACAAATCACAGGGAATAGTCAGTAAGTGGCTCAACTGAAGTTTAAAAACCCAGCCCAAAGTCTGTATGGCACTTCTTCATTTTACAAATTACTTGGCCCGTTAGGTGAATTACCTCCTTTTAAGGTGCAGGTAAAAACTGCATATACATAGTGTTACAGCCCTCTGATCTTCGGTGAGTCACTTAATATTTTGGAGCCTCAACCCCCTCATCTGTAAAATAGAGATAATCATAGTTCTCATCCTACAGATTTATGTGGATTAAGTGAAAGTTTTCCATAATGTGCAGTATCAGTATTGAAGGTATCATGGTGCCACAATTAAACACTACCAAAATAGTTCCGTTCAGTTCAGTCACTCATTCATGTCTGACTGCTTGAGAGCCCATGGACTGCAGCATGCCAGCCTTCCCTGTCCATCACCAACTCCTGGAGTTCACCCAAACTCATGTCCATTGAGTCAGTGATGCCATCCAACCATCTCATCCTCTGTCATCCCCTGCTCCTCCTACCTTCAATCTTTTCCAGTGTAATGGTCTTTTCAAATGAGTTAGCCCTTCACATCAGGTGATCAAAGTATTGGAATTTCAGCATCAGTCCTTCCAATGAATATTCAGGACTGATCTCCTTTAGGATGGACTGCTTGGAACTCCCTGCAGCCCAAGGGACTCTCAAGAGTCTTCTGCAACACCATAGTTCAAAAGCATCAGTTCTTTGACACTCAGCTTTTTATAGTCCAACTCTCACATCCATACATGACTACTGGAAAAACCATAGCTCTGACTAGACGGACCTTAGTCGGCAAAGTAATGTCTCTGCTTTTTAATACGCTGTCTAGGTTGGTCATAACTTTTCTTCCAAGGAGCAAGCGTCTTTTAATTTCATGGCTGCAGTCACCATCTGCAGTGATTTTGGAGCCCTCAAAAGTAAAGTCTGTCACTGTTTCCACTGCTTTCCCATCTATTTCCCATGAAGTGATGGGACCAGGTGCCATGATCTTCGTTTTCTGAATGTTGAGCTTTAAGCCAACTTTTTCACTTTCCACTTTCATTTTCATCAAGAGGCTCTTTAGTTCATCTTCACTTTCTGCCATAAGGGCGGTGTCATCTGCTTATCTGAGGTTATTGATATTTCTCCCAGCAATCTTGATTCCAGCTTGTGTTTCTTCCAGTCCAGCGTTTCTCATGATGTACTCTGCATATAAGTTAAATAAGCAGGGAGACAATATACAGCCTTGACGTACTCCTTTTCCTATTTGGAACCAGTCTGTTGTTTGCCTGTTACNATCTTGATTCCAGCTTGTGTTTCTTCCAGTCCAGCGTTTCTCATGATGTACTCTGCATATAAGTTAAATAAGCAGGGAGACAATATACAGCCTTGACGTACTCCTTTTCCTATTTGGAACCAGTCTGTTGTTTGCCTGTTACTCTAGGTATTTCTTGACTTCTCGCTTTTGCATTCCAGTCCCATATAATGAAAAGGACATCTTTTTTGGGTGTTAGTTCTAGAAGGTCTTGTAGGTCTTCTTAGAACCATTCCGCTTCAGCTTCTTCAGCATTACTGGTTGGGGCATAAGCTTGGATTACCATGATATTGAATGGCTTGCCTTGGAAACGAACAGAGATCTTTCTGTCATTTTTGAGATTGTATCCATATACTGCATTTTGAACTCTTTTGTTGACTATGAGGGCTACTCCATTTCTTCTAAGGGATTCTTGTCCACAATAGTAGATATAATGGTCATCTGAGTTAAATTCACCCATTCCAGTCCGTTTTAGCTCACTGATTCCTACAATGTTGACATTTACTCTTGTCGTCTCCAGTTTGCTGCTGCTGCTAAGTCACTTCAGTTGTGTCCGACTCTGTGTGACCCCATAGACAGCAACCTACCAGGCTCCTCCATCCATGGGGTTTTCCAGGCAAGAGTACTGGAGTGGGTTGCCCTTGCCTTCTCTGATCTCCTGTTTGACCATTTCCAATTTGCCTTGATTCACGGACCTAACATTCCAGGTTCCTCTGCAATATTGCTCTTTACAGTGTTGGACCTTGCTTCCATCACCAGTTACATTCTCAATTGGGTGTTGTTTTTGCTTTGGCTCCACCTTCATTCTTTCTGGAGTTGTTTCTCCACTCATCTCCGGTAGCATATTGGGCACCTACTCTACTGGGGAGCTCCTCTTTCAGTGTCCTATCTTTTGCCTTTTCATACTGTTCATTGGGTCAAGGCAGGAATACTGACATGGTTTGCCCTTCTCTTCTCCAGTGCGTCTTAGGTTTGTGTTTTCCAAGAATCTTTCCAAGACAAAGGTTTTCTGTTGCTGGGTATCCCCAGGAGCACAGATGGAAGAGAGAGAACTGGAAAAAAGACAGTCAACCATGTTATTAAGCCTGTTCCCATTTTGGACAAGTAGATTCAGTCTTGCTGGGAACACTGATCAACCATAACCACAGGAAATCTGCCTTCCAGGTCACCCAGCTGCAGCAAGGAACTGGAGCTAGCCAGCCAATTGTCTGCTTATCAGCTGCTTTAGGAACTTCCAGCTTGCCTTGGGCAAAGGCAGATCATGTTTCTTGCACCAGAAATAAAATCTCAGACCATAATTCACTTGTTTACAGTAAATGATCTTTGATGAATAAAGATAAATTCTGAGAGTAGAGGAAGGTATCAACAGTTTTTAATGAAAAGAAGTAACACATGCATTTTCTATGTATTTTACTTATCAGGCAAATAATTTTCATTCAATGCCTACAAACTGTAAATTAAGTCCTTGGGATCAGCAAAGGGAAATTGACCTAACACCAAAAGAGCAATGTTTCTAACAATGCCACTCTCAAGGGAGAAAAATCACAGTCATGCAAAATAAAGAACGAGAGTGACAGGCAGTCACCTAGTTCCATGGAGGCTCAGCAGCAAGGAACCGACCTGCTGAAGTAGGAGATGTTGGTACGGTCCTTGGGTCTGGGAGATCCCCTGGAGGAGGAAACGGGAACCCACTGCAGTATTCTTGCCTGGAGAATCCCGTGGACAGAGGAGCCTGGCACGTGACAGTCCACGGGGTCGCCAAGAGCTGGGCATGACGGAGCAGCTAACGCACAGAGAATGTACAGCCGGAGGGTCACTTCTTCCGAAGGATGTAAACCAGCCTGTGTCAAAGGAACCTCAGAGAACCTGCTAACATCTTAACTCATCCCAGGAAAGGGGCCAGAGGGTTTCCTTCCAAACATGTGCACACAAACAAGGAAAAGCAGTCTTGAGACATTTATTTGAATTTCAGAAGCTTTGACAAAGACCAGCGCTGAATGGAAAATCAGACTTTGGATGAAGCATCTCACAGTGAATGTTGACTGACTACCTAGAAGACTGGAAGCAGCTTTCTAATTTTCTCTGTGAATAAGACCAGGAGGAGTGAAAAATGACCAAATGCAGACGTGCAAAAAGTTTTAAACTCCCCAAGCCACATCACCGCATATAGGTTTTGTTTTTTGTTTTTCTTTTAGCGTTTTGGTATCTATTCCTCCTGGTCCTTCCCTGGTGGCTCAGAGGTAAAGAACTTGTCTGTCAATACAGGACCTGCAAGTTTGATCCCTGGGGCAGGAAGATCCCCTGGAGAAGAAATTGGCAACCCACTCCAGTATTCTTGCCTGGAAAGTCCCATGGACAGTGGAACCTGGTGGGCTACAGCCCATAAGGTTGCAAAAGAGTTGAATGTGACTTAGCAGCTAAACAATATCAACAATTTTACCCCTAACTTTAGGTATATGAAGAGAAGAGAAACAAGATGAGAATGATTTGGGCCAAGATTATGAAGATCATGTAATATACATCTTAAATACAAGGTGTGATGGAAAATAAGGTCACAGATTCAAACTTAAAATAGACACTGCTGGTGGTCTTTATCAGGGAAAGAAATGAAGAGGGGTCCCACTGATCAAAAGTCAGGAGATTCTACCCTCCCAGTTCCTCAAAACAACAAAATACAGGCTTCCCTATATACACAATTACAATCTAGAGTCTGTTTAGGAACTGGATTGTGGTAATACTGTAGGGGTGGCCCTCAAGTCACAGGGTGCTAAGCCACTTCACTCATGTCCGACTCTTTGAGACCCCATGGACTATAGCCTGCCAGGCTCCTCTGTCCATGGGATTCTCCAGGAAAGAACACCAGAGTGGCTTGCCATTTCCTACTCCAAAGGATCTCCCCGATCCAGCGATCAAACCCACTGGGAAGCCCAGGTCACAGGGTGCCAAACATTAAAAGGCCCTTTTAAGGAGTGCTGAGAACATTTGTTTCTTACAGATCACAGTATTTATCCACTTTGAAAAGAAAATCGGGGCTTTAGCATGTCTCTGAGACCTCAGTATTCTTTCTCCAACCTGTAGACCACATTGGATATTGCTCTGTTCTGACATCTGACTATTTCACAAAGACTAATAAATATAATACTTAAGTTTAATTAGAAGCCATCATGGGTGCCTACCTGATATTGCATTTCACAGATTTCAAATGTCCTTGATGTGAGACACCTTGGTCAAAGCCATGACGCCGGGCCATGAATTCAACATGAACATCAGGATAAAGATAAGAGCATAAGGATTCCTCTTTACGAATGTTGGTCTCTTATGAAATTCACATTTAAATCTTTAGATCAATGAAATCAGATAAAACTGAGTTCAGACCCCAACAAGCAGAAATAAGTACAAACTTTTAAAGTTATTGCTGAGCCCAAATCCTTTCCTGGAAACTTTCTAAGGTATAAAAATAAAACAAGCCAATAGCATTATAGAAAATGCACTATCCAAATAGAATTGTTTATAAATAGAATGTTTTACAAAGTTTCCATGAGGCATCAGCTGTCTTTTTTAACCCCCTGCATGCCGGCATTTTCCAGCCCACTGGCTAAATTAAGGTTTCGGAAAAAATTACCTATGCATTGTATTTATATGTGGCCATTAATCTATTTTTATGTGCTGTGGGTATATCACATGGGTTCATGATAAACATATCAAAAGACATTCCACCCCTAGTCAGACACCAGAGCCTATGTGTATGGGCAGAGATGAGAAGGAGGATGAGATACTCTTTTACTTGTATATTGCCAAAAGTGCTGTAAGCAAACAATAATGTGGAATGAGCAGGGTGGGCTGACATGTGCTTGATTTTCCGACTCTCTCTGTTGAAGCTGCACCCTGTTCTAGTTACTAACAGCGGCCCCTTGTATATTCAAAAGTGTCCCACTTGAAGTGATAAATCCTTGATCAATTATTTGTGAGTGTCTGTAGTATTCAGAGGGAGCGGAATTCGAAATATTTGAATAAATTGTCTAGCAGAGAGAAAGACATTCCATTAAAAACAGATTTCAGGGGTCTTCCTTGGGGGGTCCAGTGGTTAAGAATCAGCTTTCCAATGGAGGGGATGCGGGTTCAATCCCTGGTTGGGGAACCAGGATCCCAGTGGGAAACTGAGGCTGTGTCCTCTGGGGCTGCAAGCCACTAAGACCCCACAGGGCCAAACAGATGATGTCTTTAAAAAAGCAGTTTTCAGGATGAGTAGAAGTATAAAGATAATGAACATCATGAAGAAAACGAAAACATACAGTTGCCTACTCTGTGATGGTTCGATGACTCCCTTTGCAGGTGGGAGAGTGAGAGTTAGCCACTCAGTCGTGTCCGCCTCTTTGTGATCCCATGGGTTGTAGCCCACCAGGCTCCTCTGTCCATGGGATTTTCCAGGCAGGGATAGGAGTGGGTTGCCATCCCCTTCCCCAGGAGATCTTCTTGACCCAGGGATCCGACCCAGGTCTCCTGCACTGCCGGCAGATTCTTTATCATCTGAGCCACTAGGGAAGTCCAAGCAAATAACATGCCCAGATAAATCAATTTACTCCGAAGGGACTCGGGGAAGAGAAAACAAAACATGGTTCCAAAGTCAGGAAGTCAAGAGATACGAATGGAGATGTTAAAAAGTAATCGTTGTTCTGTTCAAAGCACACTGTCACCACGTCAAAGTTGGCTGTGTTCTATTCATTTTCAGCCCATCTCTCCCTTTGTCTCTCTGTCACATGCTCACGTATATATCCCAGCTAGGGTGTGGTTTGCTACACAGGGATGGTTTGAATCTTTGTAATTATACTCTGGCAGGTACAGGAAGTCTAGAGACAGGAAAAACAAACCTTTGTTCTTTATATAAGCAGAGCAAATCCACTGCCAGGATGCTGACCACTGTTACTTCCACACCATGGTAGACATCACACACTCAACAAGTAACAGCAATTTTCGTGAGATTTAATTTCTGGCTCTGGATGGCCAAGGTAGAAAATGAACAGAAGCATGTGTTTATTTGGAAAAGCTTGTTAAGACTATTTTTTCCCCTTATATTAATTTAAAATGATTACATATACTTGGGCATGAGGATATGTTGACATACACCACAATCAAAATGCAAGAATATTTTAAACAATAAATTACAGTAATTACAAATTACAGGGACTTCCCTGGTGGTTCAGATAAAGTCATCTCCCTGCAGCACAGGAGACCTGGGTTTGATCCCTGGGTCAGGAACATCCCCTGGAGAAGGGCATGGCAACCCACTCCAATGCTCTTGCCTGGAGAATCCCATGGACAGAGGAGCCTGGCAGGCTACAGTCCATGGGGTCGCAAAGAGTTGGATATGACTGAGCGACTGAACTGAACTGAGTGACTAACACACACACAGTTTTTCAAAGGTGTGTAGTTTGTTTCACGACACCATGTCTTGGTCTTTGCATTTAGACAACTTGCAATAAGACAACTTGTCTTATTGTATAGCCCTTAGAAAACAAAAACATACAGATAGCTATTCTGTGATATTAATAGCTAGGAGATTCCCTTTGCAGTCAGAAACTGAAGTCACTCAGTTGTGTCTGACTCTTTGCAACCCCATGGACTGCAGTCAGAAGGATAAAGTAAATGATGTGCCCAGATTAAATCGGTTGACTCCAAAGAAAACAAAACAAACAAACATGATTCCAAAATCAGGAAATCCAGAGATATGAATGGAAATATTAAAAACTGTAATTGGTGGGGGTGGACTGGAGAGACGAATGTATTGCATGAGGAATGTTGCAAACAGGGGATCACAACTGCACTGAGCCACGCTGGAAAATTCAGGCTCGGTGTCAGAAACATCAGTTGAAAATTTGACATCATCAGTTCAGTTCGGTTGCTCAGTCATGTCCGATTCTTTGCAACCCCATGAATCGCAGCACGCCAGGCCTCCCTGTCCATCACCAACTCCCGGAGTCCTCTCAGACTCACGTCCATCAAGTAAATGATGCCATCCCGCCATCTCATCCTCTCTTGTCCCCTTCTCCTCCTGCCCCAATCCCTCCCAGCATCAGGGTCTTTTCCAGTGAGTCAACTCTTCGCATGAGGTGGCCAAAGTACTGGAGTTTCAGCTTTAGCATCATTCCTTCCAAAGAAATCCCAGGGCTGATCTTCAGATTGGACTGGTTGGATCTCCTTGCAGTTCAAGGGACTCTCAAGAGTCTTCTCCAACACCACAGTTCAAAAGCATCAATTCTTTGGTACTTAGCTTTCTTCACAGTCCAACTCTCACATCCATACATGACCACTGGAAAAACCATAGCCTTGACTAGACGGATCTTTGTGGGCAAATCTTCTTTTCACAGCTATTTGTAAGGCCTCCCCAGACAGCCATTTTGCTTTTTTGCATTTCTTTTCCACATTTACTTAGGTGACATAAAATGCTTTTGCCTCTGTGACATCCTTTTTCATTGACATCCTTTTTCATCTCTCTCTGTAAAGAGTCCCCTTAACATTAACAACCCAATTTTCTGGGTTTTTGTATGAAATATACTGCATCCTTTAACTTGATCTGGTAGGGGTGTGATTAGTTAATTGCTGTGGGCACCTGACATTTGCAAGGAAAAATGGATACCTCAGCCCTCTTTCTTCCAATGAAATGGAAAATTATTAAGGTTTGCTCATTTCTCAGTGGGGGACAGCTGTTTTCACGTGGATATTCAGAGACTTGCAAATTCTAGATATTAAGCTGTTCTTGTCTATCTTTTTCTCTTTTGTGAAGGGATGGCAGGGGAGGGGTCAGGAAGGACACGGGAACAAGCTAAGAATAGTTTTTTAAAAAAACCTATTCTTTGTAATAAAACTGTTCATCCATATTAATTCCAGCTTCTTTGCAATGTGCATATCTGGCCACCGGCAAAAGTTGTGAAATCTCTAAAGTTTCCCTTCCCTGTCCTTGTCTTTTATATTCTACATGGCCTTGCTTCTTTGAGGGACACGTTTTGCTCCTCTCTGTTCCCCAGAACTCATGGTCATGGTGTCAGGAATGAGAAGGAACATGCAGTCAGTACACACTTAGGTAAAAATCACCATCACTGGCATGTGGAATAAGACCTTCGCCTCCTCCCCTCCCTGAGGACCTACAGGATAATGAGGCTCACAGTGTTTTTCCCTTATCATCTTTTCTGGGTCATTCAGAAATCTTTTCTGAGCGTTTTGGAAATTGGATGACATGAAAGGTTTTTATCCAAGAAAAATGCACAGCTGCACATACAACACATAGTAATTTGTGCAGCATTTCAGGGGATATGAGGCACCTCTTAAACACAACAAGGAGATCCTTAAGAGTCCTAAAGCAGAGTTCAGGCAAGACTTCCTTCCTATGAGAAGGCAGGGGTAGGTGGGGAAAATCGGCAGGACAGGGCTTCTGTCAATATCACTGTATTCTACTTTCTTTCCCAAGACATAAAACCTAGAGTGGAGCTATGTCTAAAAATTCATAGAACAGAAAGAAAGTGAATATTAATATTATCAATGTACGTACAGTGCTTTTTTATCAGAGGATGTTGACAGGTAAGACACACAGTACTATACCATCATTCTGTGTTGTAACACAACCTAGTAACTCTGTGTTAAGGGAAAAAGAACAAAACAACCTGAGCAAAACAAAGAAACACAATGTTTGGAGAAAGACATTTTTAACTGGAGGCCAAGCTGAAAGTTTACAGTAGGCCCATGGAAATTGATTTAGGGATACTCTTTACAATTTGTTTTTCCCCTAAGGAGTGCCTAAGTCAGAGAAGAGTGAGCCTGTAACTGGTAATTTCTGGATACACATTTTGAAGCCAGAGACATATTTGAAACTTTGGGTTTTGTCTGAACATTCCATGAGACTTGAAATTCTACTCCAGAATATGTCTGCACTTTCCTTAATATAAAATAATGTGCACTTAACCTTTGAGTGAAGTTGGTGCCCCAGGAAAATGGGTTTTTAAAAATTGAGGTGTGGGTGTGTGTGCACATGTGTATATGTTTCATTGTCATGCCTTACTTCTGCAGGGTGGATGGTGCCAAAGTTACATCTGAAAAGCTTGGGTTCCAAACTGAGGTTACCCTGAATGACAGATGTCTCCAAACATGCTGTGATCATCATCATGACAGTTGAGGGGATATGAGCAGCTGAGGGTTTTAGAATTTAAGCAAGAGTAGAAGCATAAAGCAGAACTACAAACTAGAGGCCAATATAAACCATCATCTCCACAAGCAGGCCTTAGAGAGGTGGATCCCCAGGCTGGTGGGAAGCTCTGGTCTGTATTTCACTCTAGTCTATATTTAGGTATTGACCATGTTTTTTCACCAAAGGTTAAAAGCAGTCCTTAGTTTGGAACCGGTGCTCAAAAAATATTGTAAAATGATTTGATTTCCTCCAATGAACTGGAATGATGCTAGACTGAGAAACTGTTAAGAGCTTAGCTCCTTTCCAGGGTCTACCATGCTGTCCTCCATGGAAAAAACACAGTACTTTGGAATCAGAAATCGGGGTTGGATCTCAGGTCAGTCACTTCATAGGTGTAAATTACTTAGCCTGTATAAATCTCAGTTTCTTAAGAAATATTAATCATATAGACTATGGAGTAGATTAGCAGTGATATAAGTGAATGATAAGATCTGGTACACAGTAAACAGTCAACAGCGGTAGCTACTATTACTATTATATTACATTAATATAAACAAATGCAATATCATATTTTGTAACATATATGAAGACTATACATAATGTAATTTTTATATTGAATTATAATTGGACAAATTCTGAATGAAAAGAAAAACAGAGGCCAAGGAAAGGCAGTATATAATTAATAGCTGTAATTTATATTATATAGACTTTAAGGGTTTAGAGGAGAGCAAAAATAATTAAGACTAGAAAAAAAAGGGCTGGAACTGGACCATGGAGAAGATTTGTGTAGACAGAAGGAAGATGAAAGTTCCTGCTTCCCTTAATTTAGTAAAAACTTCCAATATAAAATTTTGCAAGATATCCTTGAGCAAAGTGAGGACAACCATTTATACTGGTTGATGGCTAATTAAGCGAAAACAGTGAGTGGGAGGAAGGAGAGACAACAGCGGCCTTTAAAGCAATACAGCTCTTTGGTGACATCCATTTGATTCATGTCAGTCTTCAGGCTTTATGTGGTTATAAAACCTTTCCAAATCTCCTCTGCCACCCAGGGTTCCTTATGGCCATTACACTGTGGTCCCCACAGTCAGGAAGAACAAATCTGGAGAAATGATTGCTCTGTTTTGAATGCTATATTATACACATCCATCAATGACAAAGTAGCATATGTACAAAACAGAGGCAGAAGATGGTGAGATGTCTGAGGAAGAGAAATTATGTTGTCAAAATAATAAAACAAAGAAGAGATAAGAAGACCAAGAGGACTGGAGTTGCTGTTCTCAGGTATTTGTAAAAAAAAAAAAAAATCATATAGTGTGCATATATAATAGGACATAGCACTTGTCATAATTATATTTTTATTTAAATGCATTACCAGCTCTTTTAAGCCAAATATATATATATATATTGCTACTCAATATCTGGTTAATAAAACAGTGAGGGAAGAGCAACAGGAAATATCTCTACTGTAGACTCACAATTTAAGAAAGAATTTCAAATTAGTCTGATGTATCAAAAGATGCCTGAATATGTGTGAGGCACTGACTTTTGTAAAGAAAGACATAAGCACTGTACAAATACCTGTCTCTTATACACATCTAGATGTGTATAAGAGACAGGTGCACATGTGTATATGTTTCATTGTCATGCCTTACTTCTGCAGGGTGGATGGTGCCAAAGTTACATCTGAAAAGCTTGGGTTCCAAACTGAGGTTACCCTGAATGACAGATGTCTCCAAACATGCTGTGATCATCATCATGACAGTTGAGGGGATATGAGCAGCTGAGGGTTTTAGAATTTAAGCAAGAGTAGAAGCATAAAGCAGAACTACAAACTAGAGGCCAATATAAACCATCATCTCCACAAGCAGGCCTTAGAGAGGTGGATCCCCAGGCTGGTGGGAAGCTCTGGTCTGTATTTCACTCTAGTCTATATTTAGGTATTGACCATGTTTTTTCACCAAAGGTTAAAAGCAGTCCTTAGTTTGGAACCGGTGCTCAAAAAATATTGTAAAATGATTTGATTTCCTCCAATGAACTGGAATGATGCTAGACTGAGAAACTGTTAAGAGCTTAGCTCCTTTCCAGGGTCTACCATGCTGTCCTCCATGGAAAAAACACAGTACTTTGGAATCAGAAATCGGGGTTGGATCTCAGGTCAGTCACTTCATAGGTGTAAATTACTTAGCCTGTATAAATCTCAGTTTCTTAAGAAATATTAATCATATAGACTATGGAGTAGATTAGCAGTGATATAAGTGAATGATAAGATCTGGTACACAGTAAACAGTCAACAGCGGTAGCTACTATTACTATTATATTACATTAATATAAACAAATGCAATATCATATTTTGTAACATATATGAAGACTATACATAATGTAATTTTTATATTGAATTATAATTGGACAAATTCTGAATGAAAAGAAAAACAGAGGCCAAGGAAAGGCAGTATATAATTAATAGCTGTAATTTATATTATATAGACTTTAAGGGTTTAGAGGAGAGCAAAAATAATTAAGACTAGAAAAAAAAGGGCTGGAACTGGACCATGGAGAAGATTTGTGTAGACAGAAGGAAGATGAAAGTTCCTGCTTCCCTTAATTTAGTAAAAACTTCCAATATAAAATTTTGCAAGATATCCTTGAGCAAAGTGAGGACAACCATTTATACTGGTTGATGGCTAATTAAGCGAAAACAGTGAGTGGGAGGAAGGAGAGACAACAGCGGCCTTTAAAGCAATACAGCTCTTTGGTGACATCCATTTGATTCATGTCAGTCTTCAGGCTTTATGTGGTTATAAAACCTTTCCAAATCTCCTCTGCCACCCAGGGTTCCTTATGGCCATTACACTGTGGTCCCCACAGTCAGGAAGAACAAATCTGGAGAAATGATTGCTCTGTTTTGAATGCTATATTATACACATCCATCAATGACAAAGTAGCATATGTACAAAACAGAGGCAGAAGATGGTGAGATGTCTGAGGAAGAGAAATTATGTTGTCAAAATAATAAAACAAAGAAGAGATAAGAAGACCAAGAGGACTGGAGTTGCTGTTCTCAGGTATTTGTAAAAAAAAAAAAAAAGATCATGATAAAGAAGGATGAACTTTGGTTTGGGATGGTCCAACAAGCAAGCTAAGAGGAGTGTTTGGTGATTTGGAGATAGAATCAGGTACAGTGGAAGGAAGGATACCCTACTTATTACAATTTTTGCAAAAGATAGTGAGCTATCCTGGGAAGTCATATTTCTATGCTTATAAGAAGTGGGATGGAGTAGCCAAATAGCAGGAATACATTTAGTGAATGTGGAGATATCTACAGGTTATTCAGGTTGTGGCTGGACCACTTAACTTCAAAGGTCCCTTTTCCGATTCTTTAGCCTTTTATAATCTGCCTTTTTAAAAAAGCAGAAATTCAGTAGAGGCCAAGGTCAGCCATCCCATTTCTATTGAAGACAAAGTTAAAGACTATATTTCTGCTTTAATTGATTCTAAAAATCAAAGATTAGGTTGGAACAGATAAGCAATCAAAGCCAAGGCCCTTATCTAACTGATCATTGAGCTGCTAAATGGGGTAGAAATTGTATTCTGAAGAGATTGGTTCATGGCCTTTCCTGAGCCATGCAACTATGTCACCTCAGAAGCACCTGCCTTGGCCACTTTGGCACATTTCATTTCATTCCAGAATTTCTCACATACATACGTATATTGGGGGATGAGAGGGTTAAGAAGAGGAAAAAAATGGCAAATAGAAAATGCTTTACTATAAAATATAAAATACTTTAGCTTTTGCACTACAGTACATGGAGTTCTATCGAAGGCAAACTGACCAGATGATTTTCAAGATAAGACTGAAATTGCAACCACAAAGTAACTAGAAAACCTGATAAAATGGTGTGAAATTGACCTTGGCAGCTCCCAGTCCAGGTCATGTCCCTTCAGTCCTTCTTTACATTGTACCCACAGCACACCTGTCATCCCTTATTTATCTAAAGTCTTAGGAATAGTTCAGTTAGAATAGACTTCTCCAAATAATAAAAATTGTAATAAATATCAATACACCAAGAATGTATGTGTATAGCTTCTCCAAAGACATGCCTTACTTCATATCTTATTCACAATAGCAAAGCCATTAGGGCAGATATCATCGTCCTTATTTGAGAAAAATGTGGAATGATGAGCACAAAATCCCATGGCCAGTAAATGACAAAATCAGGAGCAGATATGTATTGATTTTTCTTCTTCTAATCTAAGCATCTTACTACAAGACTAGATGTTAGAATGAAGTCATGTGTGTGTTTGTATGTTGGGCATCTTTAAAAATTAATACATGATGATCCATAAAGGACTGACAGAGCTTCAGTGTTTCTCAAGTTTTGATTATCTTGACCTTTGAGGCACATTCTTGTCCATCATCGAGTGTGTACTAACATCTCTGCTCCTGCTGTTTAGTTGATAAGTTGGGTTCTTCGCAACCCAATGAACTGTAGCCTGTCAGGCTCCTCTATCCTTGGAATTTCCCAGGCAAGAATACTAGAGTGGGTTGCCATTTTCCTCTCCAGGGAATCTTCCTGAGCCAGGGATCTAATCTACATCTCCTGCTTGGCAGGCAGATCCTTTACCAGTGAGCCACCAGGAAAGCTTATACTATCATCTCTGGATTTTACCAACTGGATGCTACTAACAAACCTCCAGTTGTGACAATAGAGGATGTATATTCCAAATATTGCCAAATGTCCCCTGGGGCAAAATCACTTCCAGCTGAGAACAACTGATTAACACCAGGTATAATGTGTTTTAAAAGAGAAGCCCAAGCTAAATTAATTGACATTGAGCACGTATGTGTACACATGTATATGCAAATATGGACAGAAAAACCTCCCAATGTCTTTCAGCTTTTTCCAGTAATCATACTTTCCCATCACATGGAACAGAGGTGCTGTCTTGGCTTTGTTTCTAATGAGGGATGTGATTTGGATGGTGTGTAAAGTGAGACTTTCACTGGCTATCAACTGAGGTGTTTTTATTTCCTCATACACCAAATGACATCATTTCCCCAACAAAGCCACACAACACTTAGCTATAGGAATCCAATAAGTCAAATTGAATTGTCCAACAATAGATATTTACACAGAAAACATAGAAATCTTTACCCTAGACAACATATCAACAAGAGTGAAAGCATCATTAGAGTCATACATTCTCCCCTCAAATTGATTCTGTTTCGCTTGCTCAGATGTTTGTCAGATTATCTTTACTAATGAATTTCCACAGTGGTTTAGTCTCTCAACTATGAAGCCACAGCCTGTGCTTAATTATAATATTTTCTTCCTAAGTCCAGGTCTTTTAATTGACCATTGACAGCTAGAAAATATTTGCTGACATGGCATCTAAACTAATCTGTCTTATTTATAAAGGACAAAACCAAGAATGCAATGTGTGTGGACACTGGTATAGAAAAGCATACACATATAGTGTGCATATATAATAGGACATAGCACTTGTCATAATTATATTTTTATTTAAATGCATTACCAGCTCTTTTAAGCCAAATATATATATATATATTGCTACTCAATATCTGGTTAATAAAACAGTGAGGGAAGAGCAACAGGAAATATCTCTACTGTAGACTCACAATTTAAGAAAGAATTTCAAATTAGTCTGATGTATCAAAAGATGCCTGAATATGTGTGAGGCACTGACTTTTGTAAAGAAAGACATAAGCACTGTACAAATACATATACACACAAAGGCATACATATTATATCTCCAAACACACAACACATCAAAAAAATTTTGAAAGCATTAAGTCAATAGCTCAAAACCAAAGGAAACACTTAGTAATTTTATGCCTCTCCCTGTATTTTTCATTGAATTAAATCATTGTTGAAGGAGTTTTGTGTCTCTCAGGGAACTAGTTTGTCCTAAATAAATCCCCAAACTGAAGTGCTGACTAATTCCATATATACTTATTAACCATATGCACAAGTATCATTATCTCCTGATTATGTTACTGAAATGCCAAGCTGAATATATCTGAAGTTTTGCATTCTGTCCATTAAGTAAAAGAACCATGTGAAAGAACTATTAAAAACCCCCAAACAAAGTAAATCAGAATGCAAAGGATGCTTCCTGAGCACCACTCTGAAAACAGAGCCTCCACAGTGGGACACGTCTGCACACCTCCCAATAGCATTTATCCATTCTCATGGCAAAACACATTTGATTTCAGAAAATAAATGGATATTAATTTCCATCCAAATGCCCATTTCAATTCATTATCTAGAAAGGTAAATATTCACAGAAGCGACACCCAAGTCAATATTGACCTTGGGGGATAATAAATTTTGACATTTTCCAGAATAAACAGTTGACATGGCATGCATGCACATGTAAAATTGTACCTGGCACATTAACCATGAAAGGAAACTAATAATATCTCAAATTTATTATCCATATAGTTGTGTATATACATGTAGTTGTGTGTACACATATATATCCATGTACATATAGCATCATAAATACTTATTATATTGAATTCTAGGGAGTTCCCTGGTGGTCCAGTGGTTAGAACTCAGTGCTTTCACAACCATGGCTTGGATTTAATCCCTGGTCAGGGAACTAAAGACCTTGCAAACCATGGAGCATGGCCAAATATATAAAAGAAGAAAAATAAAGCAATAGGTCCAATTTAAACAAATAAAAGAATGGAGAGCAGGAGCATTTGGAGTTCACTCATATGTAAGTACAGTGTAGATCTAATGCAATGTGATTTTCTAATGAATGGTACACTAAGGAAATGCGTATGCCTGTGGTGACAATAACACTCCAACCAGAACCAGAACCTAAGCCTGAATCCAGATAGGGTAAAACTGAATTTCATATGTATATTTTCACAATGTCTAGTCACATTCATTAACATTAGGGAACACTAAGAGGGCCTCAATTCTGGAGCCAAATGTCCATTTCTCCCACAAGTGGGACATAGAGAACCAACTTGTGGTTGCCAAGGGGGAGGTAGGTGGCAGAGGGATAGATTGGGAGTTTGGGGTTAGCAGATACAAACAATTTTGAAGAGAATGAATAAACAAGGTCCCTCTGTATAGCACAGGGAACTATATTCAATATCCAGAATGGATGGTGATGAACCAGAATGGAAAATAATATATGAAAGAATGTATGTATGTATTTATCTGTGTATGCTCAGTCGTGTCTGATTCTCTGTGGCACCATGGACAATAGCCCACCAAGCTCCCTTGTCTATGGAATTCTCCAGGCAACAATACTGGAGTGGGTTGCAATTTCCTACTCCAGGGTCTCTTCCTGAAAGAAAATTTAAAGCGTGTCTCCTGTGACAAACACCCAGGGTGGCCTTGTGACTGCACAGCAGCCAAGTGTTGGCCACCATTGAGGTCACTACCCCTACTTTTTCTTAAAACCTTCATATGCCTCATCACTTTTGCATGAACCTATGAACTTGGAGATTCCTACAATTACAGGTAAGGCACGAGGTTTTCTTTGCTACTTGCCTGAAGAATCAGGAGAGGAGAGTAGGTTGAGTAATAGGATTTTGCATCTCCTCTCCTCATATACTGCAAAGCTGACATCTGTGCAATTTATTTTACATAGAAATTCTACATAAGATTTAATCTTGGAAACCATAGTGTTCTCCTCCTAAAATAAGTTTAAATATTTAAGGTTTTGTTCCCTGGAGTACTCCTTCTTTTGGAGAGCTAGAACACAGCTCTGATTCATTGCCTCAGTGTGAATGACTTCGGGATATTTCATTTCCTTTCCTGATGGCTCTATGGTTGGAAGAAGAGAAGCAAAGCTTCTCTGATGGTGAGGATGCTGACCATTGAACAAATTGCTTAGCCTCTTCAAACCTAAGCAAGGGGGTCTACTGAGATGAGAAAATAGCTGGAAAACAGGACAGAGGAGACAGAGACCTCACAACTAAGCTAAATAATAGCTCAAGTCGAAGGGACACAGCAGGAGAGCTAGAGAATAAAGCACAGAATCCCCTGGCCTGGCTTTTCTTGTGACTGGTGATGAAAGGAAACTGGACACAATGGGTGGTTCTCTGCCTTGCAGACTCTCTCAGACCCACAGAGTCAGTGCTCATCATGGGACCTCATCTGTGGTGAAGCATAATGTCATTCAGCATATGCTTGTTCAAAACCCTCCCTCCCATCCATCCCCACTGGGGGAAAGGAGGTTGGGGGCTGGATATACGGTGAACTCTGCAGCTTACCCCAAGGACCGAGAATGGATCTTAATGTAGTCCAATCCTTGCAATATTAGAATCTGTGATCTAAACATCACAAATAGGGGTTTTCTTATCAGTACCAACTTTAAAAAACAAAAATAAAAACAGAACATTCATCTGATAAAGTCTAGGAGGGCTACCGTATGATGCAGTGCTGAAAATACTGAAATTTGTGAGGAAGGTCTCTAGGGAGTATGAAACAGGGACAGATGCACTAAAACTGGGCTCATCTCAGGCTCCTCAAGACCACTATTTAATGGTATAAGCTTTAGTGAGTAAGACGATCAACTTTCAGAGACAGGGAACTATTTGCCATGAAGACGTCTAGCTATGGGGGAAGTGCTGCCAGCAAAGTTAGAATAAGATGACCTGCACAAGGCGGAGAAATCTGTAGGTCTAGACTGATACGGTTTTTCTTACCCTGGACCACAGAGAAAGACTAAGTCTGCAAGGTTGATCATCTCAAGTTCAAGAGTAGCTCAACCTTAGCTTTGAGTTCAAGAAAGCAGTGGGAAGNTCAGTGCTTTCACAACCATGGCTTGGATTTAATCCCTGGTCAGGGAACTAAAGACCTTGCAAACCATGGAGCATGGCCAAATATATAAAAGAAGAAAAATAAAGCAATAGGTCCAATTTAAACAAATAAAAGAATGGAGAGCAGGAGCATTTGGAGTTCACTCATATGTAAGTACAGTGTAGATCTAATGCAATGTGATTTTCTAATGAATGGTACACTAAGGAAATGCGTATGCCTGTGGTGACAATAACACTCCAACCAGAACCAGAACCTAAGCCTGAATCCAGATAGGGTAAAACTGAATTTCATATGTATATTTTCACAATGTCTAGTCACATTCATTAACATTAGGGAACACTAAGAGGGCCTCAATTCTGGAGCCAAATGTCCATTTCTCCCACAAGTGGGACATAGAGAACCAACTTGTGGTTGCCAAGGGGGAGGTAGGTGGCAGAGGGATAGATTGGGAGTTTGGGGTTAGCAGATACAAACAATTTTGAAGAGAATGAATAAACAAGGTCCCTCTGTATAGCACAGGGAACTATATTCAATATCCAGAATGGATGGTGATGAACCAGAATGGAAAATAATATATGAAAGAATGTATGTATGTATTTATCTGTGTATGCTCAGTCGTGTCTGATTCTCTGTGGCACCATGGACAATAGCCCACCAAGCTCCCTTGTCTATGGAATTCTCCAGGCAACAATACTGGAGTGGGTTGCAATTTCCTACTCCAGGGTCTCTTCCTGAAAGAAAATTTAAAGCGTGTCTCCTGTGACAAACACCCAGGGTGGCCTTGTGACTGCACAGCAGCCAAGTGTTGGCCACCATTGAGGTCACTACCCCTACTTTTTCTTAAAACCTTCATATGCCTCATCACTTTTGCATGAACCTATGAACTTGGAGATTCCTACAATTACAGGTAAGGCACGAGGTTTTCTTTGCTACTTGCCTGAAGAATCAGGAGAGGAGAGTAGGTTGAGTAATAGGATTTTGCATCTCCTCTCCTCATATACTGCAAAGCTGACATCTGTGCAATTTATTTTACATAGAAATTCTACATAAGATTTAATCTTGGAAACCATAGTGTTCTCCTCCTAAAATAAGTTTAAATATTTAAGGTTTTGTTCCCTGGAGTACTCCTTCTTTTGGAGAGCTAGAACACAGCTCTGATTCATTGCCTCAGTGTGAATGACTTCGGGATATTTCATTTCCTTTCCTGATGGCTCTATGGTTGGAAGAAGAGAAGCAAAGCTTCTCTGATGGTGAGGATGCTGACCATTGAACAAATTGCTTAGCCTCTTCAAACCTAAGCAAGGGGGTCTACTGAGATGAGAAAATAGCTGGAAAACAGGACAGAGGAGACAGAGACCTCACAACTAAGCTAAATAATAGCTCAAGTCGAAGGGACACAGCAGGAGAGCTAGAGAATAAAGCACAGAATCCCCTGGCCTGGCTTTTCTTGTGACTGGTGATGAAAGGAAACTGGACACAATGGGTGGTTCTCTGCCTTGCAGACTCTCTCAGACCCACAGAGTCAGTGCTCATCATGGGACCTCATCTGTGGTGAAGCATAATGTCATTCAGCATATGCTTGTTCAAAACCCTCCCTCCCATCCATCCCCACTGGGGGAAAGGAGGTTGGGGGCTGGATATACGGTGAACTCTGCAGCTTACCCCAAGGACCGAGAATGGATCTTAATGTAGTCCAATCCTTGCAATATTAGAATCTGTGATCTAAACATCACAAATAGGGGTTTTCTTATCAGTACCAACTTTAAAAAACAAAAATAAAAACAGAACATTCATCTGATAAAGTCTAGGAGGGCTACCGTATGATGCAGTGCTGAAAATACTGAAATTTGTGAGGAAGGTCTCTAGGGAGTATGAAACAGGGACAGATGCACTAAAACTGGGCTCATCTCAGGCTCCTCAAGACCACTATTTAATGGTATAAGCTTTAGTGAGTAAGACGATCAACTTTCAGAGACAGGGAACTATTTGCCATGAAGACGTCTAGCTATGGGGGAAGTGCTGCCAGCAAAGTTAGAATAAGATGACCTGCACAAGGCGGAGAAATCTGTAGGTCTAGACTGATACGGTTTTTCTTACCCTGGACCACAGAGAAAGACTAAGTCTGCAAGGTTGATCATCTCAAGTTCAAGAGTAGCTCAACCTTAGCTTTGAGTTCAAGAAAGCAGTGGGAAGAAGCACAAGCTGGAATCAAGATTGCAGGGAGAAATATCAATAACCTCAGATACACAGATGATACCACCCTTATGGCAGAAAGTGAAAGAAAGTAAAGTAAAGAAAGTAAAGTAGCTCAGTTGTGTCAGACTCTTTGCAACCCCATGGATTGTAGCCTATCAGACTGTTCTGTCCATGGGATTTTGCAGGCAAGAGTGCTGGAGTGGATTGCCATTTCCTTCTCCAGGGGATCTTCCCGACCCAGGAATTGAACCTGGGTCTCCCGCATTGCAGGCAGACACTTTATCATCTGAGTCATGACAGAAAGTGAAGAACTAAATAGACTCTTGATGAAAGTGAAAGAGGAGGGTGAAAAAGTTGGCTTAAAGCTCAACATTAAGAAAACGAAGATCATGCCATCTGCTCCCATCACTTCATAGGAAATAGATGGGGAAACAGTGGAAACAGTGGCAGACTTTATTTTGGGGGGCTCCAAAATCATTGCAGATGGTGACTGCAGCCATGAAATTAAAAGATGCTTACTCCTTGGAAGGGAAGTTATGACTAACCTAGATAGCATATTCAAAAGCAGAGACATTACTTTGCCAACAAAGGTCCGTCTAGTCAAGGCTATGGTTTTTCCATTGGTCATGTATGGATGTGAGAGTTGGACTATGAAGAAAGCTGAGCGCCAAAGAATTGATGCTTTTGAACTGTGGTGTTGGAGAAGACTCTTGAGAGTCCCTTGGACTGCAAGGAAATTCAACCATTCCATCCTAAAGGAGATCATTCCTGGGTGTTCATTGGAAGATCTGATGCTGAAGCTGAAACTCCAATACTTTGGCCACATCATGCAAAGAGTTGACTCACTGGAAAAGACCCTGATGCTGGGAGGGATTGGGGGCAGGAGGAGAAGGGGATGACAGAGGATAAAATGGCTGGATGGCATCACTGACTTGATGGATGTAAGTTTGGGTAAACTCTAGGAGTTGATGATAGACAGGGAGGCCTGGCATGCTGCGACTCATGGGGTTGCAAAGAGTTGGACAGGACTTCCCTAGTGGTTTGTAGTGACCACATGAAAGTTATTTGATCATGGGTAAATCACCTGACTGTCCAAGCTGGCTCATGTTTGTCCTAGAATGGGGAGGATGATAACTATTGCATCAGACTATGGGGAGGAATAGAATGCCCATCAGGTACAACCATTGGGATGAAGTGTATCTTTGGAAGCTCTGCTCAGGAAGAAACACATCATTTAACTTTATCTCTCATCTCTAATGTTGGGACCTTCTGATCTGGTGAATGAAATCTGGTGATTTCATTTCTTGTGCCTGTTGAACAGTTTCTGATTGTTGTAGAAGGAGAAGCATTAATCTCTCCTTTAATATCCTGGTAAGCTCAGCCTGCTTCCAATTTCCTTTAAAAAACAAGGAAACAAACAAACAAACAAAGAAAAACCCTGCCCTCATTGACCCCAATCCTGTAAACTGAAAGAGCTCATTTATTCAAAGGTAAGCTCTATGGATGTGGATCATGTTGCCAGCTGATTGCCATGGGGTTGGGCACAGACTCAGAATGAAGCTGAGCAGACTTCTTACCCACAGACCCTCCCAAAGTTCCATTTCTGTTCATCAAGTAGGCTTGTGGGTTTCCTTTCCTCATGTGAATCTATAAACTCTTCTCACCTCCCATTATTGATTAATTATAATTTGCAGCTCACAGACCAAACACATTTAATGAGAAAGGAAGCTCTCCTGTTCCTAAATGAGAGGTAAGACAGAAGTTGTACTTCTTCATACAGGAATCCTAGAAGGCATAAATAGGGATAAAGAGCCAGAAAACTTAGACTTTTGCCCCTGGGTGTATGTGGCCCTTTGTCATGGGTTAAGTAAATCAATTTTGCTCATTAATTTTTAACCAGAGATTGTGGGAAAATATTTTTCCTGTAATTTACACATGGATGCAATATGGAATGGAATGCAGATTTGGCTGAGTGTTTAAGAAAAAATTCAAGAAATTACATGCTTCGGCAGCCACATGAAGCTAAGCTCTCAGACTCCCCTGGGTTCTGTGCACTCTTTTTTTTTTTTTTCCTTGCAAGCAGTACTTCAATGGCAAAGTTTAAAGAGCATTAGCCTTGGCCGTAAAACAACCAAAAAATCACTAAACATTAAATGAAACAGGCAGAGTGAAAGAACGGAGATTGAAAGGGGAGAGGGTAGTAGAGAAGAGAGGAAGGGATAGGAGTAGAAGAATGTGGGGAAGGGAGGGAAGAGAGTGGAAGGAAGAAAGGAAGGGCATTGCAAAGATGGCAAATTAAGTGTGAAGAGGAAGAAATGCTGAAGATAAAGAAGCAGAGAGAAAAGACTCAGGAAGAGAAGAGAGGTGCTTAATACACTGAACAAGACTAGAGTGGAGTATCCCACTGCCATGGCTTTGATTTGAAGAGATATTGTTATTTTTTGTTGTTGCTGTTTTGGGGTTATATGGACACCAATCCAATTCTCCCTCCATCGGCTGGTTTTCAGTAGCAATAGGCTTTCATGACTATACAGAGAAATAAATGCACAGTAGACATTTCATAAGTACTTTTAATGAATGAATGAATGATGCACTTGAAGATGGATTAGCATTTATAATTCATCAGGTGTTGTAGCAGCACCCAATTTTAACCCAACATTTACAAGAACAGAAGAACAGTTGAACTAATATTCACCAAAAGGAGGCTTCAGCAGTAGCCAGAAGGAAAGTACAGCTCTCCTGACCAGCAGATTTAACTTCCATCTGCTCAAGTCTCCTGCAAATGGAAAGCTTAGGCTACTAGGAACACTACATATATTCCTGCTCACGTTCACTGATTTTTTTCTCAAGGTCTGTTCAAGGATGCTTCTCCCCTAATACTGACATCTTCTGCCAGGGTTTTCTGGAGAGGGTGTACTCTTTTCTTTTCTAGGGGCAGCTCTTTTCTCCACTTCCTTAATGAGGTTTGTAGTAAGCATTTCAGTGGCCAAAACCCAGAAGCAGAGATCATACCTGATTGCACCTTGAAAGAGCCCAAGTGGGCTTTCCCAAGTGCAGTGGGTAGTAGATCTCTGTCAGGACTGCCCTCCGAAAAGTCCTTGATGGGAGGTTTCACGTTTGGTGACTCTGCCTATGTATTATTTAGCAACCCAGGTGACCTTGGGTCTCTGTCGGGTGGAGACCAATTTTACCCACAGTCCCTCTGACCCTTTGCCTTGGCAATTACTCAGCTCTCTGATGAAGTGTGAGCCCTTCCAACTTTGCTTGGGAATGGAAATGTTATTGTCTTTGCCCGATTACTATTGTAACTGATTTTGAGAGCACCCATGTTGGGATTCACTAACAATTATAAAAACAGGTCATGTGTATTTTATACAGAGTAACTCATGTTATACTGACACTGACACTACAAGGCTTATGTTAGTATCCATAGTAAATCCTGAGTGAGAGTCACATCGACCCAGAACTGTGGGACCTGTGCTCTTTCTACTGTCCTTTATCACCTCCCAAATTGCCCACCTGCAGCACTTTCACCCTTGCAATACAGAGGGTCAGCCTGGGCAAAGTCAGGAAGTGGGTGACACTTGTCTTGAACATTCTGAACATTCTTCCTGTTTTCCCTTCCCCAACTCAGATTATCCTCTCCCCCTCCTTCAGACACTGGGCTCTATCTCTTCTAGAAATGTTTCTTCTGTTTCTCTTAGTCAAGTGGAGATCAGTACAGATTTAAACTTTTATATTTTCTCTCCCAGTGAGGCTCTGTGTTTTAAGGCTTCTTTATGAAACTGAAGGCTTTCTTTCATATCTACCGATTTCAGGGACCAATGGAGTTAGTAGAAGAATTGTTTGCAGACAGATGGGTGGGGGTATTGGAATTCAGTGGGCTTTCCCAAGTGCAGTGGGTGGTACATCTCTGTCAGGACTGCTCTTAGAATAGGCTTTGATGGGAGGTTTCACATTTGGTGACTGTGCCTACACATATAGCAAGGCAGTTTCAGAATGCAACAGATATTTTTCTCCCCTCTTTTCACATCTTAACATAACCAGGAAAAAGCCAATGGTATTACCCAAAATACTTGGCCACATGACAGAGAGGAGAACCGGGGAAGAGAGGAAGGATAGCAGAGGAGAGGAGACTAACTGCATATATTCAGCAGTGGCCTAGACTAACACCTACAAGCATCTGTCTGTTAGGCAAATCTCTTTAGACTGCTATTTGCCTCGGACTGTCTTCAGAAGGATGTATCTGCTTCCAAAGGTGGACAGTTAAAAATAATATACACCACAAGGGATGTTTTGGCATTTTCCTTCACTTTCTTTCTATCTTCAACATTGATGTTGTCATCCTTTAAAACTCAATCAATTCAGCTGATCCAAGGAACAGATGGCATTAATCAACCCCCCAGAATATGCACAAAAGCAATTAGAAATGCAGAGATGTGGAATTTATGCCAGCAAATCAATTACCAATGATGGCAAATCAATCCGGCACACCCAACTTCCCCGGTTTCTCCTTCCCCAGAGCAGCCGCTGATAGTAGTTATGATCCCTGGTTTACCTACCTGCCAGAGGGGGATGAGAAGGTGGGGGACTGAGGTTTAATTGCTCCTTCCTTAATGACTAGTTCTCACTCTGCTGACAAAAACCAGCATAATTTACAGACTACAAGATGCATCAGGATGATGGATACAGACAGCATGTACTATATGGTGTCATGCAAATATGAAATATACTGCACTGAGAATATGGTCGTTTGGTATTCACTGAGAAGAACTTCATTTCAGAGAACTGAGCACCTTTTCTAGTACCTACAGTTCTCATTTGTCAAAAACAACGGAAGCTGCAATAAAATACATTTTAACCACAAATCTGTGCCTTCTGTGAGTTTACTTGCTCATAGATCCCTTGGTTTTGAATTTACTTGGCTCATGATTTTCTTTCTGATTCTTTATGACCTTTGTAGGTTCTGAAACTTTCCTCCTTAGGCCCTTATTAATTATCACTTGTGTTATTGTAATAAGCTCTTCACTGGTTTTCTTATGACTAGCCTTCACTCATTTTAATTTTTCCTTCATACAGTGATTTTTTAAACACAAAAATTTGATTATGTATTATTTAATTACATGTCCAAAATATTTTGATGACCCTCTATAGTTTTCACAGTAAAAATCAAAGACTCCCATGTTTACCTACTTGTCCAGTTTTTTCTTCTATCTGTAGGCCTATGAATCACTTGTGCAAGTAATCACTACAACACAAAAAGCCTCTAATATCTCCCTTCCTTTCCCCAGCTGGGAAGTCTGGCTCTAAGTCTTAACTTATATTCTGTTTCCCTCAGAGATCCTGTATCGATGCCCCAGCCAGTTTGAGATGCTCACCTGTGCTTACCTTTGTTATAGCATTTATCACTTTGATGTGATTAAAGATTTATTTTGCTGGCTGCTCATGTATAAAGTTCCTTGAGGTCATGGCCTCTATCTTTTAATGCATCTTTATTCCTCCAGCTTTATAGAAAAACTTGACTTTAACAAAGAGAACTTTTTGTTGGGACTCATTTCTTCATCAAAATTTTTCAAATGAGTAACTTACACAAACTCTTAACACTTAAATCTTCTCCCAATCACAGCATAAGAAGATGACATCAGAGACTCAGGATTATGTTATCAGGGCAGTATTGTAGGTTGATAATTAGATAAGATCTTTCCAGTAGTTTATGACTAAAACCCCATTAAATAGAATCTAAACTTTTCTTCTTTATACTGAACACTGAGTTATGAAGAAGGATTTTTACATCAATATATATCTGTGTATTTTCAAATTATACAGAAAACACTCATTAAAACTGCAAAAGCAAGTTAATAAAATTGGCTCAAACTTGGTTTTAAGGTCAAAGAATGGAAAGATGTTCTTTTAGGAACAAAGAGCCATTTGACACAGAAATAAGATCATGTCAGCAATGAACTCATGGAGATGTGCAGCCTTGTGTAAATGCAGAAGCCCACTCTTCAGCTCCAAATCCAACCAAATGATCTAAATTTCCGCTCTTTCACTTAAAAGCTGCATATTCTAACATCTCCTTAACAGTTCCAAAGCTAGAATAAGTAATACTTTTTATTTGAAAAAACAAACAAGCAAACATAAACCTATACATTTCAAAAGACTCTAGCAGTGGGATCATAGAACGATTTTGGTTTAGAAATGAAAAATTTTAGTTGGAACCCATTCATTTCTTCTCTCACCCATATATTTTAGGCATTGACTATAGATATTCAGATAAAATATGACAATCAGAGAAATGCACATTTAGTTGGGGAGACAAGGACTGGAAATGCTATGGAAATATAGTAGTAATATACAGGGACATTTGACCTAGCCTGGGGAAAGTGTGTATGTTTTCTGGGGGAGGAGATGGAGAAAGTGATAGAAGATGAAAAATGTGAAAGGACATTCTCAATCAAGTAGACAGACATATGCCAATAAACACAAGAAAACATGAGAAAGCATGGTTTTTCTGTAGAATACAGAATTCCAGAAACTGGAAATTAGACAATATGGGAGGAGTAATTTGGATGAAATTTATAGTATTAGGCAGAAACCTGTTCAGGACCAGCCCAACACTGAGAAAGGAAGCTTATACCTGCTATTTAATTAATAGTTTTGTCTGACATCTATTGACTTACAAGACATAATACCAACAGAGGTAACTTTTTATGGTATTGTGTATGTATGTGTGTTTGCACACACATCACATCTTCAAGGCTATATCCTTTCCTTAACAAGTTTTAAACTGAAACTTGTAAAAGAAAAACAGAACATCTGGTGTTCATCCAGATATAAGGCTTCCAGTCTTTGACTATTGCAATGTCTGGCATCTTGCATCAAATGAGGATTACGGTAAAGCTCAGGAGCTGGTTCTGGTGGAAAGAGCTGCCTCCACGGCCTTTGTTATGAATAGAGCTGCAGAGACTAACTACAGAGATACCAAGGCAACTTTCTTCAGATGCGCACACACAGACCCCATCAGAATGCATGGGGATTAATTTCATATCTTGTAAAGAGTCTGATCTTTGGAGATAGACAGATACAGGTCCATATCCTGATTTTTTTCATTCCTTGAGTTTATGATCTTGGGAAAATTATTAACGTCTATTAACCTTACACCCCACTCCAGTACTCTTGCCTGGAAAATCCCATGGGCAGAAGAGCCTGGAAAGCTGCAGTCCTTAGGGTCGCTGAGGGTTGGACATGACTAAGCGACTTCACTTTCATTTTTCACTTCATGCATTGGAGAAGGAAATGGCAACTCACTCCAGTGTTCTTGCCTGGAGAATCCCAGGGACGGGGGAGCCTGGTAGGCTGCCGTCTGTGGGGTCGCACATAGTCGGACACGACTCAAGAGACTTAGCAGCAGCAGCAACCTTAAATTTATTCATCTGTAAACTGGATTTGATAAAGTCTGCCTAGCTGTGTGTCCTTGCCAAATTGCATGAACACAGCATATGGACTGGAAGATACTAAGTCCATAGCAGCTAGCAGCTAGTAGGAATTAAAACTCTATTATGTTGTTATTCTAAGTATAATTGCTTAACAGTTTTGAGTATTATCATCCCAGAAGTGTCTAATGAGAACACTGAAACTTCAAAATAAAACCTTTTTGAGTGAATGATATTTGTACTCTAACTTTTCAGGTAACTAGGCCATCTCCCCACTGTCCTACATGACAAGGATAATTAGGCTTGTATATATAGGTCATATTTCAGCAGAGTTCTGGCATACAAGATAAAGAGCTTTTTGTTCACCAACTAAAACAAAAATTTTAGGAACATTTTTAATGATGTCACATTATTTTGTTTTGTAACAAATGGGCATACACCGAAAAATAAAGCAATCTAGTAAAGGAAAACTGGGTCCCATTAAAGAAAGGAAAGGCAAGAGAAGCTGGGAAAAGAAAACTGCAATTTAGAGGACAGTCAGTCATTCCATAAGAATAAGACGTGGGGGTAAGTAAAGGTGATTCTTACAGAAACTGACTTTTTAAAAGTGTATACCTTGTATGATAATTGCTAGTTCAGGTTTTCTGTTTTCCAGTTGTGGAAATATGAATCTGGTTTGGAGAGGGGGCCTATGTTAAGAGAAAGGGAAAAGAATTCATCTGGATAGTCAAAGACCAGCCCATTCAACCACAGAAATATCTTCAGGACTCTTGCAAGGGAGCAATATAATGTTTCTTTCACTTCTGATGACTGCAATGTAAATGCCACAAAAAAGTAAATGGCAAACACTTTCCTGCTAAAAAGAATCTAGTCTTTGTTTATTTATAATATTATGTATTGATTGGGTTTGTGCATAAGCTTCAGAAAACTCAATGTACAGTGCATCTCTTTATTTGAAGATCTTTAGGAATATGATTGATATCTTCCTATATTTTTGATAAAGTTCTGCCTGTGATGAAAGGAGTAAAGAGTTTTGATTTCTTTCTCCTGGCTGTTATCCGTGTGGACCTAATATGCAGCAACAAAGAGAAAAGATGCTTAGAGATCATTCAAGTGACTGGTCAGAATTAAGGCTCTTTATAATCAAATAACATCCAATTATTGTAAAATAAAGTGAACAGTGACCCTAAAACTGCCCCCTGCATTCCTCTTGTCTTCTGAATGCAAGCATGACGTTTAACATACCTGTCTGAAGAATTTCCTCTGTAAAATTTGAGCTGCTATTCTATTTGGGAGTAGATACATATCTCAGTTGCTATTTTATACCTGAGTTGTGAGAACAGAAATGATGCATCACCTGATGGGTGTTTGGCATCTTAGCTGTGGGCATCTTAAATAGGGCTAGAACTCCTATCATTTCAAAATCCTAGTTTCACTCTAATCAACTATCAAGTCACGTCATTTCTTCTTATGTCAAAGGAGCTGATATTATATGTAAAATGTTTTTTTCATTTAACACTGGCCTATCATATCTACATTTGAAATTAACTAATTCCCTCAGGGTAAACCCAAAGGAAGTAATGTAGCTGTTTAATATCCTGAAAATCCAAAATGGGGGAATTTCCAGAGTTTTTATTACTAGTTGGTAATTACATTCTCTGCACAGATTCATATTATCTATACTGTAGCTGGCCTTCTAATCTGACTTTATTTTAATTTTGTTTAATTAGAAACTTATAAGACCTATTATTGGGCAAGAATTCATTTTTCCCTTGCACCTAAATGCCCAAGTTTTGGTCGGATTATGAGAAAATTAAACACACACAAACAGCAGCAACAATAATAAATTGTTGCCAGAAGATTAGAAACAATTAAAAGTTATTTTTAGTTGAACAAAGTTCACAAGTATACCATGGAGCATCTTGGGTAAATAATCCATTTCCAAGAGTACTGTTACAAATGAAGTATTATTTCAAAATATAGAAATAATAATCCTGGGGGAAAATCCTCCAAATTATCTATAAACTTACAAAAACTGACAATTTAAAAGATTTCTCTTTGTCAATATATGCATATAAATGTTAATAGGTTGTAGCTAAAAAATAAACAAAAGCACTATAAAAAATGGATTAAGTATGTGGACAACAGAAGTCTGGAAGAATTGTAGAATGTTAATTTTTTTTTTTCCTTAGAGGTTCTGCATCACAGGTTTGGAAGACCACAGAACTGAATTCAAAGTAATTTTCTGCTGCTTTTCTATTGTTCACTGAATTAATAAATTTTTTGGCAAAATAAAAACATTTAACATTACTGTTTAAGAACACTAACCCCCATATATTTAGCAAACAGCATGCATTCAACTGAAATGCTGATTGAAAATAGGGAAATTACACTGTCAGTGATGAAATACTAAAGCTCATTATCACAAGGTTTTATTTTAAATGCCTAGAATTAGCTTTATTGCTGCATCAGTAATGATAAGCATGAGCCTTAAGCTCATACCATTTAGGTTTTATGAACATTATTGTAACATTAACTATAATTCAGTTAATTTATAGAAAAACTCATCCTATTTTTTCCCTTGCTCTTAAGATGCTACATAAGGAAGCCCAAACCATATTCCTCTAGAGCATGTTCTATTTATTTCACCCTTATTCCTCATTTTTTCTGCATAGATCTTCAAAATATTAACTGTTTTCAGATAGGTATATGTGCTAGAGGAAAAGCACAGTTATTTTACTGCCACACCTTTGCATCATTAGGACAATACTGACCTCTAGTGTTCTAGGAGTTAGAGAAAGAAAGCACCATGCCTAACTTCCTCTTACTGAACCACTTAGATGTTTTTCTACAGCACCATGGGAACAATTTTACTTACAAAAAAAAAAAAAAAAGAGGGGGAAAAGCAGGAGGATGTGGGGAGAAGAGGGGGAGAAAGAGGAGAGAAATATTAGATTTCACCCTGTCTTTACCTATTCTCTGAAATAATTTTCTGAACTAAGGCCTTTTGCTTCCTTCCCTTTAAAGAGGCTGACCTCTTCAGCATACCTTTGAAATACAGATTTTATAACAAAAATCTTTATAATCCATTTCCACTAACTATCAATTTCAGAATCCCAAAACTTCCAATCACAGATAGGAGCACTGGGTCAGCTTTGGATCATTGTCAGTAAACATTTTCCAATTGTTTTCCCTTGAGGTAGTGAGTATCTCTTTCTTAAGGGCCTTTTGGATTAAGAGGGTGGAAAGTGAGGTAGAGAAACTTGTAAGTAGTAAGTGGGCTTCCTACTCTTCTCCAACAGTGATGGTTCACACCACGAAAATAAGAAAAAAGTATCAGAACAGTTTGAATTTGGTTAGATATTACTGAGGTTCATGATGAAGTTAGTAGATAAGGCAGGAAAACCAGAACCTTCAGGAAACTTAATAAACCATCTTTGGAAACAACACAGATGGCTTAATTGCATTCCTTCTTCATTTAGGAGTTTCCAGAGCTGGAAAAACTTCCCTTTCTCTGCCTAGAGAGGCAGCTCAGCAATTGAGCTTGCACCTCTGATGGCTCCAGCAATTTATTCAAGTTTGAGGAACTGAGTTCTTTAAATACACAGTGCAGGTGGCGGATCCCCAGGTGTCCAGCTTTCCTGCCTATTAAATTAAATGCCCCGCACTTGCCGAGGTTAGACTTTGGATGGCAGAGTGTACACTGAGTGCATACTCATTATGTGTTCTTTGGCACAAAGATTTTGGGGGTGGAGTGTGCATCAAAGCTCTTTCTCATATAACAGGGGCAGCCATTGGTCTTGTGGTTTGCCTACATCGGTCCATGACTTTTAGGCCAAAACTCCCAACCCTATTAAACAGATGACCATTGGTTGTAGGGTGTCCCAACTGGAGCCTTCTGCCTAGGGGAGAGCTGAAAGCCGTGGATCGGAAGGCACAGGGCATACTGCAAATCGGAGCGAGGCAGCCGCATTCAGAAAGGAATCGTTGTCACCGAGTGCAGTGGCTGGGAGCATCTCTGTGTCTGGAAGATCAGCTCCCATTCCTACAGCCAGAATTGGCGACCCTTCCCGGGAGAAGCTTTGGCTGAGATCAGGCAGGTAGAGAACGCGGAGCTGGCGGGAGACTGAGGCAAGAAAACCTTCCCTTGTCCCCCGAACTTTTCGATTCGGGAAGAAGGGCAGAAAATCCAGAGAGGCTGGCTCCTTCGAGCTCTGCTAACTTTTGGGATGGTTAGAGAGATAGAAACACACCAATCAGCATTTTCCCCTTTTTCCTCTGCTCAGAGCAGACACAATTGAACACGCTTGGACAGTTGAGTGTCTTTCCAAACGCCAGGGTCTCCCACCTCACCTACCCGCCCCCAAGCTCCTGGTACTCACAATTTGCCGCTGTTAATCCTAAATGCCACAAGCCGGAAAAGAACAAAGTGAAAACGCTGGTCAGCCGTGGTCCAGAATCCATTTCCCCTGAGTAAGAGGTCCCTCCCAATTGAATTCCAAATTCGCAGGCGCCAGTCGCGGCTTCTTTCTCTTTCTCTCTCTTCTCCTCTGCACAGTCTGACCCCCACCCTCCCCCGCGTGGAGAGGCACTCGAGGCTTCACTCCATCCCTTGTCCAAACGCTCTACTGAAACGGTGGCGGGGGTTTCTCTGGAGGTGCAGATGGAGCTACTGTCCCCGCAACTGCCGCTGGCTTGCACTTCCCTTCCTCGCTCGCCTCTTCCTCCTCGTCCTCCCTTCTTAAAGGTGCAAACCCAACCCAAAGCCACAGCAGGCGCCGAGCTCGCTGGACAGCCGAACGCACCTAGCTAGCCACTAGAGCTGGAATCAGCACCCGGGCGGCGGACAGCTCCTTATAGGCGAACGGGGCGCGCGGCGCCGCCCCCGGCCAGGCCCGCCCGGCTCTCTCCTATAAGAGAAGCCTGGGCGGGTCTTCGCCCCGCTCCGGCGCGTTCCACCCCGACTGCCCGCCGCCTCGGTGCGCGCAGGCTACCTGGAGGGGACCGGGGAGGGACCGCACATCTCCATCTCTGCCTCGGTCTCTCTGGTTCCCCTCCTTCCCTGCCCCCCAGTGTGGAGGACGCTTAAAAGCATTGAAATTTAAACCAGGTTTTCGAAGAACGATACTAAAGGGATACTAACAGGAGTTGGAAGACAGAACGCATTAGCAAGAGGGAATTTCCTTTGGAAAGCTTGACAACGAGATGGTTTTCTTTCTTTCTTTCTTTCTTTTTTTTTTTTTTTAAGAGGCGAGGGAAGACTTGAATTATTGAATTACGCTTGAATTTGCCCCGGGTTTGTTCTCTAGAATGGAAGGCTGACTGGCATTGGTAATATTGGGATTTCTGATATAGCGGTTTAACGTGGTCCCAACCCCGCACCCAGCTCCCATCTCCCGTGGCTCATCCTTTGACGGCGGACCAGGTCTGAGTGTCCCTCCTCGCTGTTGGCACGTAGCTTTGGGCAAGTACCACAAGCTGTTTGGTGATTTCGGTTCCGGAGCCCAGGAGGTTCCTGGCATCTGAGAGAGAGAGGAAGACAAATCGGGCGTGGTAGATGAGACTCAGGGTGGGGGTCCTAGTTGACTCATAGGATTCTAGATCTTAAAGCTTCTCTGGATAGGATTTAAATTTAAAAAGATGGGAAAATAGTTTTGGTTTCTTCCTAAAGGCCCCCTATTAGAAACCCCGGTTTTAACTTTGACTTCTAGTTTACAACTGGGGTTTCTCCTGCTTGACCATAAATCAGCTTATTTTGTTTTTATTGGAAGCCGTCCGAAAACTGTCAAACCTTAACAAAATGAGGAGCCATAATGATTTCTGCTTGAGCTTATAATCAGATTAGGGATGGAGTCACTTCAGAGGAAGTTGATGTCTCCTTTTTCCTACCCCTCCCCCACATTTCCCTCAGCAGTAACAAATATACAGACTTATTTTACACAGTTGATTCCTGACAACCCTCGGTCCTCAGCCGCCAGCTGCACAGCTACAGCAAGTTGAGCTGGGACTCAAGCAGCTTTTGCATGAATCCTGAAGTTAGCCTCGTTCTTTTGGTTAGAGCTGGACTCACATCATTGGAATATTAATGTATAGTTGAATGAGAATTGGGTTAGCGACACCCTTATTTTATTATAGCGAGAAGAATTCCGAGGTCCTCTCATTTGTAAGTAAATTATCCTTTTGTCTCTAAGCTTCTACCTGAAAATAATTGTGTTAGCTTCTAGATTTTTGGACAACCAGAACACTTCTTCAGGACAGGCTGCAGTTGTGGGAGAAAGGCCATGACCAGGAGATCGCAAAATATCAAAGTGGAAGAGATCCAAGAAGCTGCTCAGTTGGCAGGGGTCTGAGTGAGGAGGGGGCTGGGTTTCCACGTCTAGAAGCATGGGCTTGCCTTCTATTGAAATCCAGGATTCCAGGTTTAAAAACACCTATGTGCCTAGCTTAAGCATACTATAGTCTAAAAAAACTAGGAACTATTGTCCAGATTTGCATGTTCTTTAATATTTATATGACCTTAAAATAAATAAAATGGTAAAAATATATTTTAAGTCCCTTTTGTATTTTTGCTTGATCCCATATTTAGAAGTAAACACTTCCCTTCCTGTTCACTGTTTTTATATTTTAGAAAGCATATTTACATTGTTGAACAATATATAGTATTGCTTAGATTGTCTTTAGCCAATACATAAATGGCATTGTACTTTTCCATTTTGTACCTTGCAATTTACTCAACAACTCACATTTTATATATGTATATACATATATATGCACATATATATTAATTTATACATTTAAATACAAGTAGTTTTCAACTGCTATATTATATTTTATTTTATGAACATGCCACAATTTATTCCTTATCTGTTTATGAATCTATAGATTATTTCCAGATTTTTCTCAATATAAACTATACAATTTTATACTGGTCTCAGTATTTCTCAATTATGTGCTTAAAAGTAAGATTTCTGGATTGTAAGAAATGCTTATCTTCAACTTTAGTAGGTATTGCTAATTGTTTTATAAAATGTTACCAATTCTTACCCCCCTCCCCACCAGCAGTGAGTGAGATTTACCCAGTTCCACATCTTTACCAATGTTTCAAGACCTCTCTTTTTATAAATGAGAAAATACTACCAGAGAACACAGTTCTTTGTTCACTGAGTTTAATGCTCCACTACACCTTTACACCTCTCCTACCTTCTACCCTTACCTTTTATACCTCTCTAAAAATAGTTAAATGTTTCAAAAGTTATGGAAGATGTTTCTCCATTTTCTGACAGCATGACTGAAATCTATCTGTGTCAGTGAAATGTGCTTGGAATATACATCGAAAGGCAATCAGGGAAAATTTTTACATGAAGCCCTGAAACTGTGAATGATCTTCAAGTTATTAGTAAATATTGGAACTCTGCATTTAATTGTCCATATGCAGACTTAGTATATAAATTGCACCTCATTTTAAATCCTATTTACAGTTGTAGCTTTTTTTCTCTCTTTCAAACACACCTGTTCTCAGAGCAAATTTGAGCCTTAAACAGCAGACATTTGTCTAAGATTTGTTAACATTTCAGTAAGAATACGGCAGCTCTGGATGTAGCAGGGATAAACAGCTGTTCTTCTCTGACAATAGTGTAAACAATGCCATCTTCTGGGGGCATTTTGCCAGCAAGTTTTTATTAGCCCTAGAATATTAATCGCTATCAAAAGTGCAACCAGATTGATATTTACCTACTAAAATTCTTTTGTAAACCTTTTAGTCTGATAAATCCACCTTATGAGTGGTGGAATAGAAGCTAAGTAATCTCCCTTTCCCCCCGTAGCTTTATATAGAAGAATAAGCCATACTTGCAGAGCACTTTGTTTTGAAGAGGGTTAAAAATTCTGCATAGATAGAGCAGATTGATTGGTAATGGGGAATGAGGAAAAACAAGTAATTGAAGTCCTCAAATGTGTGCATTTTAAAATGATAAATCTGAACATCCCAAGACAAACATATCTGAGATCTTTAAAAAGGAATAAAGTGGATGGGATTGGGTTTTCCTGTCCTTTTAATTTTCCCTTTGAGTGTTCCTACTTTTCCCTTAAGAAAATACAAGGGAAATAGTCATTTGTCAACTGGACTCTTAGCTTCTGAATATTCAGCAAGTTATGTAAATCACTGATTTTGTAATCTTTCTTCGAGACATATGGAAGGTGTGTTTTGTCATCTCCATTTTATAGATGTGATCCTGAGAGGAGATAGATACTGACACAAATATCATACAGACTTAATGGTCTCAAACTATATAACACTTGAAAATTAAAACCTCCCCTCGTATTTCCTTTATCTTTACAAATACGAAGTGAAAGTTTTAGCTGTTCAGTCGTGTCAGACTCTTTGCTACTCCATAGGCTCTAGCCTGCCAGACTCTTCTGTCCATGGAATTCTTCAGGCAAGAATGCTGGAGTGAGTTGCTTTTCCCTTCTCCAGGGGAATTTTCCCAACCCAGGGATCGAACCCATGTCTTCTGCATTGCAGGCAGATTCTTTACTAGCTGAACCACCAGCGGAAATAATCACTATGACATATGGGTACCTGGTATGGATGGGAGAAGAGTCCGCATCAGTCATTGTAAGCTATCCCATTTTGAATATCAGTGCTTTGGGATTATTGCAACTTCATGTATTATAGTTTGTTGAAACTTCTGTTGTCACCCATATATTCAAAATAGGTGTTTAAAAAATATTGATGAAACAGAAAGTTAAATTATTTTTCCTTTAATGCTGTCTTCTCCTTTTAAATGTTTTAATTTTCCTCTTTTTTCCCTTTTTTATAGTTTATGTCCAATACTACATATGCTCTATTTATGGAATGTAGAAAACTAGGGAAAAAAAACAACCTTGTTCTCAAGGTCTGTCTCTTATACACATCTAGATGTGTATANTTCCTTTAATGCTGTCTTCTCCTTTTAAATGTTTTAATTTTCCTCTTTTTTCCCTTTTTTATAGTTTATGTCCAATACTACATATGCTCTATTTATGGAATGTAGAAAACTAGGGAAAAAAAACAACCTTGTTCTCAAGGTTGGGGAAAATATGATGTCAACATATTAAAAATTGAGATAACAATACAAATTAACATGTGATTAAGTGTCAGATAATAAGTACTGTAGAAGTTCCTAAATTGACAAAGAGTGCTTCCTCTGGGAATGAAAACTAGTTGGCATGTGAAGTGATTCTTTGTCTCTTTGCGGGTAAAGGGATTTGAGTCACCCTGGCCATGAAGATTGTTATTCAGATCAGATTAGGTCAGGTATATTTGCCTTAACAAGAAAGTCAAATCTTAGGGTAATGAATGCAGAATTCCACTTTTGCAGAAGAGTGAACTATTCTATTAAAGCAAATGGACTTTAGTCAAATGTTGAGAAGAATTCACTTGAGCCTCTCCCCTACTCCTTCTGTCTCCTAATTCTGCCTCAAACTCAATCTTATCACCACAAGCTCATCCTTTATATCAAAATGAGTCATTTATAGTGTATCTCCTGTAAATAGAGCAACACTGTACATATCTTTACCTGCACATTTCTCAGCTGGTAGCATGCCATATTATTTTCACACACCCCTCTTTCTTCCTTCTATGAAGTTCTTCCCAACTGGCTAATTCACTTGTCATTCAAGTCCAAATTCAGTTAATACTTCTATCAAGCTCTTTATCAATTACTGTGAAATATTTTTTTCACATATATTTTCCTAACTCTGAGTAGTTTTTCAAGAACAGTAATTTGGTGTCCCTGGTGGCTCAGAGGTTAAAGCGTCTGCCTGCAATGCAGGAGACCTGGGTTCGATCCCTGAGTCAGGAAGATCCCCTGGAGAAGGAAATGGCAACCCACTCCAGTATTCTTGCCTGGAGAATCCCATGGACAGAGGAGCCTGGTGGGCTGCAGTCCACGGGGTCGCAAAGAGTCCGACACGACTGAGCGACTTCACTTCACTACTATTCAACTTAGAGTCTTCAGTATACATGCAGGATTTTAAGACATGTTTGATGAATGGATAATGTTAGATATAAAAAGCCTTGTCTACTTTTTTAATGCTACCCATCCCCTCACTTTAACCTCCATTGCATCAGAATTCAAAGCCTCTTTTGAGGGCATTTGTCCTTGGAAACCAGTATGTAAATTATATGTAAAATCATCGGGGATGCAGTTTAGAACAGTATTTTGGTAGTTCATTCTCGTAAGCCATATATTTCTCAAATGTTCAGATTTTTCCAGGGGAGAAATTCACTCTCTCAAGTTTCTATATAATTATATTTGATTTGCACAAATCCAGCCATACCACATCCAGAAACATGTGTCAAAAAATGGTCTCCTCCATTTATCTCTGACTCTCTCTAAAGGAAGTACTGCTTACAATTACTTAGAAATCATTTTTTTGTATATATCATCTTTCAGAAGAAACCTGTTCGAGGTAGTTTAATGAAGAGTTTGGGGCTTAGAATCAGAAACTCTGAGTATTAGCCTTGACTTTCAGTTTAGGTATGAGACCTTGAGCATATAATTTGGTATCTTTGAGATTCAACTTCCACATCTGTAAATTGTGAATTGTGGTAATTCCTAGTTTAGGCAGTTCTGCATAGTGCATGTAATTATACATGTGACGATATTTCTGTTATACAGGCACACGTTATAATGTGTGTTAATGTTGTAGCCCAAAGAAAACAAGTTATCAAGCCCTTATCCACTATATCTGTCATATATTCATCTGGCATTACCAAAAATATAACCCATTCTATGGGAAATATGCTTAATCAGTACCCAGAGACATCACAATAATCCAGTCCAATAACAATTTAATGAGCAACAATAATGTGCATAGATTTTTATTATTAACTTTTGGTTAAATATATGAGATTTACTTATATATGTTGCTATCTTCTAGGTTCTTACACTCTCTGGAATTTCTATGTGGTAAAATAACATATATAAATGTAAATAATAAATACTTATGGAAGAGAAAATAATCTCTTTTTTTTCAAATCCATCAAAATGGCAAACATTATGGTATTTTTTCTTCTATCTCTTCTTGCTATTCTTTGGAACTCTGCATTCAGATGCTTATATCTAGAGGGTGTTTGCTATGACCAATGTGTTCTCTTGGCAAAATTCTATTAGCCTTTGCCCTGCTTCATTACACATTCCAAGGCCAAATTTGCCTGTTACTCCAGGTGTTTCTTGACTTCCTACTTTTGCATTCCAGTCCCCTATAATGAAAAGGACATTTTTGGGGGGTGTTAGTTCTAAAAGGTCTGGTAGGTCTTCATAGAACTGTTCAATTTCAGCTTCTTCAGATTACTGATTCAGGCATAGTCTTGGATTATTATGATATTGAATGGTTTGCCTTGGAATCGAACAGAGATCATTCTGTCGTTTTTGAGATTGCATCCAAGTACTGCATTTCGGACTCTTTTGTTGACCATTATAGCTACTCCATTTCTTCTAAGAGATTCCTGCCCGCAGTAGTAGATACAATGGTGATCTGAGTTAAATTCACCCATTCCAGTCCATTTTAGTTTGCTGATTCCTAGAATGTCGATGTTCACTCTTGCCATCTCCTGTTTGACCACTTCCAATTTGCCTTGATTCATGGACCTAACATTCCAGGTTCCTATGCAATATTGCTATTTACAGCATTAGACCTTGCTTCTATCACCAGTCACATCCACAGCTGGGTATTGTTTTTGCTTTGGCTCCATCCCTTCATTCTTTCTGGAGTTATTTCTCCACCAATCTCCAGTAGCATATTGGGCACCTACTGACCTGGGGAGTTCCTCATTCAGTATGCTATCATTTTGCCTTTTCATACTGTTCATGGGGTTCTCAAGGCAAGGATACTGAAGTGGTTTGCCATTCCCTTCTCCAGTGGACCACATTCTGTCAGACCTCTCCATCATGACCCGCCCATCTTGGGTGGCTCCATAAGGCATGGCTTAGTTTCACAGCCTTGATCATAGTATGATTAGATTGAAAGGCTGTGATCATAGTGTGATTAGATTGAAAGATGCTTACTCCTTGGAAGAAAAGTTATTACCAACCAAGATAGCATATTCAAAAGCAGAGACATTACTTTGCCAACAAAGCTCTCTAGTTAAGGCTATGGTTTTTCCAGTGGTCATGTATGGATGTGAGAGTTGGACTGTGAAGAAAGCTGAGCGCTGAAGAATTGATTCCTTTGAACTGTGGTGGTAGAGAAGACTCTTGAGAGTCCCTTGGACTGAGAGGAGATCCAACAAGTCCATTCTAAAGGAGATCAGCCCTGGGTGTTCTTTGGAAGGAATGATGCTCAAGCTGAAACTCCAGTACTTTGGCCACCTCATGCAAAGAGTTGACTCACTGGAAAAGATTCTCATGCTGGGAGGGATTGGGGGTGGGAAGAAAAGGGGACGACAGAGGATAAGATGGCTGGATGGCATCACCGACTTGATGGATGTGAGTTTGAGTGAACTCCGGGAGTTGATGATGGACAGGGAGGCCTGGCATGCTGAGATTCATGGGGTCGCAAAGAGTCGGACACAACTGAGTGACTGAACTGAACTGAATTCATGGCTTTTTTGATCATCAGCCATTTAGACTTCTTCTTTATTGCAAAACAAGCTACTGAAGAAATCATTTCACAAAGCCTACCACAGCAATTATAATGCATTCCCCTTTTAGAATGAATATCTGAATCTTGCCTGGGGCCCATTTCTGACCAATAAGACTGAACAGGGAGGAAAGAATTTCTTCTCTGGGAAAAGAGAGATTTGTATGAATAAAAATCTTATTTTCCAGCAGTTTTCCATATAGCAATATACATGAAGGTATGAGCTTTGTAAGTACAGTAACCAACTTGGAAACCTGAGGAGATGGCCAAGACTTAGGTTGGCAAAAGCAGAGAAACAGTTCTTGGGTTTTCATTACAACACTGAGTTACTTCTACTCTGGAATAATAAACGTCTATATTGCTTAAGCCTCTGCTAGGAAGTGACTTAGCATCAGCAGCTGCTAGTTAATTTCTTTAGAAGAAAATAGAACATTTATTAAATATCAACAGGCAGCAGACACTTTGAATTTGTTTTTGGTTTTAGAATTCCCAACAAAATTCTAAGGGAGGTATTACATTTTGCAGATAAGGATACCGAGACTCATAAAATTTAAGTAACATTGTCCGAAGCACAAAGCTATTAAATAGAAGCACAGAGGTTCTGATTCCAGAATCTTGGCTTATCACGCTCTTGCTCAGCGCCACAAATGTTCAGAAATGAAATAAAGCTACTACATTTTGTGAACCTGTGTGTCTGTTTAATCTGCTAATTTGAGCTCCAATATGATTAACAATTTTATTTCTACTATAAACAATTATCTTTAGGGTTACTGTTGTCCTACTTCTGTCTGTCTCTCAGGGAATAGCTGTCTCAGAAGCCAAGTCTGTTTAAGTTAATGAAGAGGTGCTGAAATCTGTTCAGTTCTAGGAGCACATCTGGCCTTTAAGTAAGTTATGTTGATATATTGAGAATTTGGAGTTGGTGTATGAATTAACAGTATGAACATTATGACCTGCCTTATAAGATGGTACAAGTGCCCCCCGCCCCAGTTCCCATGTGGGATTGGCGGTAGCTCCCTCATTGTCCAAGCATTCACTTGGGGAAGTAAAATTCATAGGATTGCTTTGATTGAAGGTGCAATTTCAGTACATCCTCACAAAAGAAGTAGAGTCACAAAATTTAATATATATTATTCTCCCTCCTATCAGCCTGGGGAAGGGCAGTCTTCAGTCTCAGGTCAGGAGTGAGCAGAAGATAGAGAAAAGGGTCATACGCCTACTGTAACAGTATTTATAAGGTGGTCAGGGACAGACGTCATTACCTTTTCCAAGGCTGAAGTATAAGTAGTTATTTTAAGTGTCTCAGGAAAAGCAAAGTGGAGGGGGTGGGATGATTTGGGAGAATAGCATTGAAATATGTATACTATCATGTAAGAAATGAATTGCCAGTCTATGTTCAATGCAGGATGCAGGATGCTTGGGGCTGGTGTATGGGGATGATCTGGAGGGATGATGTGGGGTGGGAGGTGAGATGTGTATAAGAGACAGCGATTATACAGTGGAAGCGAGAAACAGATTCAAGGGGTTAGATCTGATAGACAGAGTGCCTGAAGAACTATGGACGGAGGTTCATGACT
>SJYX01009470.1:85603-97888 GCA_006410675.1 Oreotragus oreotragus
GATGAATGGATAAGAAAGCTGTGGTATATATACACAATGGAGTATTACTCAGCCATTAAAAAGAATACATTTGAATCAGTTCTAATAAGATGGATGAAACTGGAACCAATTATACAGAGTGAAGTAAGCCAGAAAGAAAAACACCAATACAGTATACTAACACATATATATGGAATTTAGAAAGATGGTAATGAGGACCCTGCATGCAAGACAGCAAAAAAGATACAGATGTGTAGAGCGGACTTATGGACTCTGAGGGAGAAGGAGAGGGAGAGGGAGAGGGAGGGATGATTTGGGAGAATAGCATTGAAATATGTATACTATCATGTAAGAAATGAATTGCCAGTCTATGTTCAATGCAGGATGCAGGATGCTTGGGGCTGGTGTATGGGGATGATCTGGAGGGATGATGTGGGGTGGGAGGTGGGAGGGGGGTTCATGTTTGGGAGTTCGTGTAAAAAAATAAATAAAAAAAATAAATTAAATAAAATAAAAAAAAATAAAAAAAATAAACTCAAGTCTTCATTTAAATACCTAGACTCTGGGTGTGAGCAGAGTTAACATATTGTGAAATAGCTAGGCAGCAACTCATAAAAGCAAAATGTTTCCTCTCACCATACATCTGGACAATAAATTTGTGGTAACCACTACTATGGAAACTCTTGTATAAAACTTTAACTTTACCAAGGGTGTAGTTTTCAGGAAATAAATTATTTGCAAGGAGAAAGAGCTGATTTCAAAGGATTATTTCATTATGTAATCTAATCCATAGCACTTAGGTCCTTTTATCATTTTTTGCATTTAAATAAGCATAAAAAGCACAAATGAAATACATCTATAATTTGAGTTTTATTGGCATTTTTAATAAAGTGGTATGAATGTTAGACTAGAGCCAGCAGGGGGTGTGTTGACTAGTAGGAAAAAAAAAACCAAAAATTGAAGCAGCAGCATGAGAAAGTCTGTAGGTTGTTCAATAATTGTTCCTTTGGAAGAAGGTGAAGAGCAGATGCAAGAGAGGCAACAAAATAGGAACTTATTTAAAATAAGTATGAGACTTATTTAAAATGTTTGCTTTTAACTCTAATATTATCTATTAAGAAATCATGCATGGTCAAAAATAATAAACTTTATAATCCCACATATTGAACAAATTATTTTGTTAAAAATAAATTTGCCACTAGAGCTTTCAGAGGAAAAATTAGAGTTTTTTTAATGACTTGAAGCTGTAAAATTTAGAAAAATAATTAAGGGTAGATAAATATGCATACTGTATGATGATTCCACTTATATGTGGAATCTAAAAAAAGAATGCAGATGAATGTATATGCAAAATGAAACAGACTCACAGATATAAAAAAAAAATCTACTGATTGGAAAAGAAAGGGAGCAGTTGCAAATTAGGGCTATAAGGGATACAAATACTACTATGTATAAAACAGATAAGTGACAAGAATGCATGTATAGCATTTATAGTCATTATCTTGTAATAACTTTTGATGGAGTATGATCTGAAAAAATTCTGAATTACAGTGCTGTACACCTGAAACTAGTAAACAGATATAATATTGTTAGTTTATACACTAGATTTGAAAAGAAGAAATAAATACATAAATATGTGAATACAGCCATGCTAATTTGTTTATGTATTATCCATGGCTACCTTTGCATTAGAATTGCAGCGTTGAGAAGTTTCCATGTAAATATAGGATCTGCAAACCCTAAATTATTGCTGCTAAGTCGCTTCAATCATGTCCGACTCTGTGTGACTCCACAGACGGCAGCCCACTAGGCTGCCCCATCCCTGGGATTCTCCAGGCAAGAATCCTGGAGTAGGTTGCCATTTCCTTCTCCAATGCATGAAAGTGAAAAGTGAAAGTGAAGTTGCTCAGTAGTGCCGAACTCTTAGCGACCCCATGGACTGCAGCCTACCAGGCTCCTCCGTCCATGGGATTTTCCTGCTAGATGACTCTTTACTCACCCCCGTCTACTAAGTGCAACACTAGAGTACAATGTACAGAAGTACTATACCAGAGATGATACAATATGATTCACTCATCAATTTAGAACGCTTTTTATCAAGATATTTTGCCATACAAGATGCCATGGGATAAGTCAATTAACAAACCAATCTCACAAGTTTTAGAAAATATCAACTTGATATGTAGATTTATTTGTTCTTATTAGACCAAGACCATTTATTGGTTCTTATTAACTCAACTCTGTTCAATGAGTTTTGTTCAGAACTTCACATTATTATCTTTTTCATTGACCCTAAAATTTTAAAGTATCATTTCATGGTTTCTATTCTACCAATCTTTGAAGATTCTGATTACCTTTTCATAAACTCCTGTTTCTCAGTATTGACTGCATATTTTCATGCATGTTTGTATTTAGTATTTATTGTGGCATATTTCCAAAGTTAATGAAAATGTCAAAGAAGTGTAAAGAACTCCTGTATGCATTTTTTTGATGTGGAACATTTTTTAGATACTTCTGTTTTATGTTTTGTTTTGTTTTGCCATGAGGCATGTGGGATCTTAGGGCCCTGACCTGAGATCGAACCTGCATTCCCTGCATTGGAAGGCGAAGTCTTAGCCCTGGATCACCAGGGAAGTCCCAAACTATATACATTTTATTTTAGGATAAAAAAATATATTTTTCCCCATTGACTTACTTAGCAATTATTTTTAATTTTTCACTTTTTTCCCTCTTTCTAGGGTCTTAGCCCGCTACAGCTGTCTGACTCACCAGCACCTGGATCAACATGAGAATACATCCAAGTCCAGAAAGTGAGCAGACAGTGGAGACTCATGAATACTCATGATTTAATATTTTTGCCCCTTTATTTATTTATGTTTTTCTGACAACTGCCTACTATTGCATTAGATACTAGGAAGAACAAATCCAAGCCAATGGGAAATCACACTTGCAAAAGGACTTTGCTTTATCTTGAGGCCAGAAAAAAACTCCTAAGTAAAATAACTTATGTGGTGAGCTAAGAGTGATGGAAGAGACTGGCAGAAAGTAGACAAGGAAAATTACTAGTGGCCTCCAAAAGGAAAGGTGGTTTGCTGAGAGTCAAAAACATTAAAAAATTGTCAAGGATTTCGTATTTATTGTAGAAGAAAGTTAAATTTATTATAGGGATTTTAAATTATTTTTAAGGAAGGGAGTGACTCCTGGTTTCCTATTTTATAGTTATTTGGCCCCAAATACCATTCAGATAATTTCTCATAGATGCATTAGTTGTTATAGAGATAATATGTTACTTCTTTATTTAACATACGTTTTCATTTTAGAAATTACTCAAGGGAATAACAGCTTATGGATCTGAGATTTGATGTTCAGAGTCTTGGTCAGATACTAATTTTTAATCTTACGTTAGGCATATGACACGGGGCTTCTCTGCTAGTTCAGCTGATAAAGAATCTGCCTGCAATGCAGGAGACCCCAGTTTAATTCCTTTGTTGGGAAGGTTGGCTGGAAAACGGGAGTTTACCCACTCCAGTATTCTTGGGCTTCCCTGATGTCTCAGCTGGTAAAGAATCTACCTGCAATGCAAGATACCTGGCCTTCATCCCGGGATTGAGAAGATGCCCTGGAGAAGAGGGTGGCTATCCACTCCAATATTCTGGCCTGGAGAATTCCATGAACTATATAGCCCATGGGGTTGCAAAGAGTAGGAAACGACTGAGCAACTTTCACTTTCCTTTCGTGACATGGAAGGCAACTCGTTTAAATTCCTTTTATCTGCAAAATGCTATGGCACTATGTGGTGGTGAAAACCAGAGGTGAGGTAAATTAAATGCAATACTTAGTGCCTGAAACACTCATTTAATAGTTATTGTCATTGATAATTTAGTGTCATGAGATAAGACACTTTAACTTCCAACAGGTCCTGTTTGGGACCATTTAATATCTTTTCCTCTATGAGCACAACTTCATAGGTATGGCAAGATTAAAGTTACAATTGATGTACAATTGTAATTAATCAAAGATATCTGTACTAGCTTGGGGACAGAAGAGTGTGACCAATTAAAATTTTCTAAATCTTGACATTTGCCTGGCAATTTGTTTCTGTTGGATAACTTTTTCCTTGAAGAATTAATAGCAGATTTCAGAATCTAAATGACCTCACCCTCCAAGAGAATTTGTTTGCAACATAGGCCAAAGGAATGGGCATGATAAGGCCTGTCTTAAAAATATATCATGGGAAAAAAACAAGTGGGAAGCAGTTGATCTAAGGAAGATTTTAGAATAAGAGCAAAAAGTTGTAGGTCAGTAGCGTTTTTGTTTTTTTTTTTCTGTGCAGCTTGTGAAGTCTTAAATCCCCAAGTGAAGTCATTCAGTCATGTCTGACTCTTTGCGACCCCCATGGACTGTAGCTTACCAGGCTCTTCCATCCATGGGATTTTCCAGGCAAGAATACGGGAGTGGGTTGCCATTTCCTTCTCCAGAAATTCCCCAACCAGGAGTCAAACCCATGCCAGGCAGTGAAAGCACAGTATCTTAACCACTGGACCACAAGAGAATTCCAAGGTCAGTGATTTTTGTCAAAATGAGATTGGTGAAGATCAGATTTGTAGATGTTGAAATTTGCAAGTTTGGGGCTACATTTACTAGAAAATATGTATCTTTGAAAAACTGCATCACTGGGAAATTACAGACTTGATCCTACCTCCCAACACACAATCCTCTTTCTGTCGTGTCATGTTATTTCCTGTTTTAGGAAAGAATCATTCTACCTCTATAACTCCAGGAAGCATCATTCATATCAGTACTGAGAAACTTCAGTTGGATCCTTAGGAATGTCCTTGCTGTGTTCTTGGCATTCTATGGTAAAACAGTATTTCCAATTTTTCATCAGAAAACCTGATTAATGGATTTCAAAATCTGTTTCTTGACTCTCAAACAATTTTTCATTGGATTAAAATAAGACCTAGATCCAACATGAGTTTATAAATCATTGATGCACAATTGTAGATTTATAGAACTGAATGAGATTCAATTAAATTTAGGAGAGAGGGTGTGTATGAATAAAGTATGTATACATTCTTATGGGGCTTCCCTGGTAGCTCAGACAGTAAAGCGTCTGCCTGCAACATGGGAGACCTGGGTTCGATCCCTGGGTTGGGAAGATCCCCTGGAGAAGGAAATGACAACCCACTCCAGTACTCTTGCCTGGAAAATTCCATGGATGGAGGAGCCTGGTAAGCTACAGTCCATGGGATCGCAGAGTCAGACATGACTGAGCAACTTCACTATACATTCTTATCTTGCTCAAACCTTTCATATGGGGGATTTTAATTAGTTCAGCTCACCATCTTTGAAGCATTTAAATACCCACATAACAATATTTGTCTGCTATTAAACAGAATAAAGAAAGCCCAGAACAAATGTGTTCAAGGGAAACCAGGAAGATGATAGCATCACTTAATAATGTACTGTAACTGAGAAGAAAATTAAAAATTTTGGTAACTTTGGTGAAATTCACAAAATATCTCATTTCCCTCAGTTCAGTTCAGTTCAGTTGCTCAGTTGTGTCCATCTTCTGCTACCCCATGGACTGCAGAATATCATCCCTCCCTGTCCATCACCAACTCCCGGAGTTTACTCAAACTCATGTCCATCGCATCAGTGATGCCATCCAACCATCTCATCCTCTGTCGTTCCCTTCTCTTCTCACCTTCAATCTTTCCCAGAATCAGGGTCTTTTCCAATGAGTCAGTTCTTCACATCAGGTTGCCAAAATATTGGAGCTTCACCATCAGTCCTTCCAATGAACATTCAGGACTGATTTCCTTTAGGATGGACTGGTTGGATCTCCTTGCCATCCAAGGGACTCTCAAGAGTCTTCACCCACACCACAGTTCAAAAGTATCAATTCTTTGGCATTCTGATTTCTTTATAGTCCAACTTTCACATCCATACATGACGACTGGAAAAACCAAAGCTTTGAGTATATGGACCTTTGTTAGCAGAGTAATGTCTCTGCTTTTTAATATTCTGTCTAGGTTGTTCATAACTTTCCTTCCAAGGAGCAAGTGTCTATTAATTTCATGACTGCAGTCACCATCTCCAGGGATTTTGCCTCCCCCCCCGCCCAAATAAAATCTGTCACTGTTTCCACTGTTTTCCCACCTATTTGCCAGGAAGTGATGGGACCAGATGCCATGATCTTAATTTTCTGAATGTTGAATTTTAAGCCAACTTTTTCACTCTCCTCTTTTCACTTCCATCAAGAAGCTCTTTAGTTCTTTGCTTTCTGCCATAAGGATGATATCATCTTCATATCTGAGGTTATTGATATTTCTTCCAGAAATCTTGATTCCAGCTTGTGCTTCATCCAGCCAAGCATCTTTCATGATGTACCTTGCATATAAGTTAAATAAGCAGGCTGACAATATACAGCATTGATGTACTCCTTTCCCGTTTTGGAAACAGTCTGTTTTTCCATGTCCAGTTCTAACTGTTGCTTCCTGTCCTGCATACAGATTTCTCAAGAGGCAGGTCAGGTGGTCTGGTAGCCCCATCTCTTTCAGAATTTTCCACAATTTATTGTGATCCACACAGTTGAAGTCTTTGGCATAGTCAATAAAACAAATAGATGTTTTCCTGGAACTCGCTTGCTTTCTCAATGATCCAGCAGATGTTCATAATTTGATATCTGGTTCTTCTGCCTTTTGTAAAACCAGCTTGAACATCTAGAAGATCACGGTTCATGTACTGTTGAAGCCTGGTTTGGAGAATTTTGAGCATTACTTTACTAGCATGAGATGAGTGCAACTGTGTGGTGCTTTGAGCATTCTTTGGCATTGCCTTTCTTTGAGATTGGAATGAAAACAAACCTTTTCTTGTCCGATGACCACTGCTGAGTTTTCCAAATTTGCTGGCATATTGAGTGCAGCACTTTCACAGCATCATCTTTCACGATTTGAAATAGCTCAACTGGAATTCCATCACCTCCACTAGCTTTGTTTGTACTCATGCTTCCTAAGGCCCACTTGACTTCACATTCAAGAATGTCTGGCTCTAGGTGAGTGATCACACCATCATGATTATCTGGGTCATGAAGATCTTTTTTGTACAGTTTTTCTGTGTATTCTTGCCACCTCTTCTTAATATCTTCTGTTTTTGTTAGGTCTATACCATTTTTGCTCTTTATTGTGATCATCTTTGCATGAAATGTTCCCTTGGTATCTCTAGTTTTCTTGAAGAGATCTCTAGTCTTTCCCATTCTGTTCTTTTCCTCTGTTTCTTCGCATTGATAGCTGAGGAAGTCTTTCTTATCTCTCCTTGCTATTCTTTGGAACTCTGCATTCAAATGTGTATATCCTCCTTTTATCCTTGCCTTTAGCTTCTCTTCTTTTCACAGCTATTTGTAAGGCCTCGTCAGACAACCATTTTGCCTCTTTGAATTTCTTTTTCTTGGTGATGGTCTTGATCCCTGCCTCCTATACAATGTCATGAACCTCCATCCATAGTTCTCCAGGCACTCTGTCTATCAGATCTAAACATTTCCCTATTTGGACTAACTTAATTCTGCAGGTTTTTCAGCTACTATCATACAGTCTTGCAACCATGGCTTGCCATGGGTTAATGCTACATAGTAGTAGATCATAAAGACATTGATAAAATAATTACATATATTTTCTTTTGGGGGAGATATGATAGATGTACCTGATGCTCTTGTATCATTAGAGCCCCAGTTACTGATTCAGTGTTAAACTTTTTGCTGAGAGATATAGTCTGGAGGAGTCAAACCATTTGGACTTATTACATTCAATAAACACTTTGAACACTTACCAGTTGCTTTAATGATGTGATGAATAGATATGTCCCCTGACTTCAGAATGTTTTCATATGTGGATGGTAAGATTGACACCAAATCTACTAAATATAAAGTAAATGATAGCTGAAGTTAGAGCAGGAAGAAATGGAATTCACTTCCAGGAACTCAGCAGGGCTATGGTTTTTTGAGTCATATTTTGAAAATGAGTAAAATTTCATCTTTTACAAAACAAAAGAGGAAATTCTAGGATAAGGAAAGGCCCAAGGTTATGAGTCTGTGTGCCATGTGCTAGGAAATAACTTGAACATTTTCAGCAAACTAGAATGAATGCTGTGAGACTGGGATGTACAAAGGCACAACAAGAAGGATAAATAGCAAATTGTCAACAGTATCTATTGATGAACGTGAAAGAGGAGAGTGAAAAACTAGCTTAAAACTCAACATTCAAAAAATGCGGATCATGGTATCTGGTCCCATCACTTCATGACAATTAGATGGGGAAACAGTGGAAATAGTGACAAACGTGGGCTCCAAAATCACTGCAGATGAACTGTGGTATTGGAGAAGACTCTTGAGAGTCCCTTGGACTGCAAGGAGATCCAACCAGTTCATTCTAAAGGAGAACAGTCCTGGGTGTTCATTGGAAGGACTGATGTTGAAGCTGAAACTCCAATACTTTGGCCACCTGATGTGAAGACCTGACTCATTTGAGAAGACCCTGATACTGGGAAAGATTGAAGGCAAGAGGAGAAGGGGACAACAGAGGATGAAATAGTTGGATGGCATCACTGACTCAATGGATATGAGTTTGGGTAGACTCCAGTAGTTGGTGATGGACAGGGAGCCCTGGCGTGCTGTGGTTCATGGAGTCAGAAAGAGTCAATGACTGAGCGATGGAACTGAACTGAACTGAACTGAACTGTAGTCATGAAATTAAAAGACACTTGTTTCTTGGAAGAAAAGTGATAACAAACTTAGACAGCACATTAAAAAGCAGAGACATTACTTTGCCAGCAAAGGTCTGTATAGTCAAATCTATCATTTTTCCAGTAGTCATGTAGGGATGTGAGAGTTGGACTATAAAGAAAGCTGAGTGCCAAAGAATTGATACTTTTAAACTGTGGTGTGGGAGAAGACACTTGAGAGTCCCTTGGACTGCAAGGAGATCCATCCAGTCCATTTTGAAAGAAATCAGTCCTGAATGTTCATTGGAAGGACTGATGCTGAAGCTCCAATACTTCAGCAACCTGATGTGAAGAACTGACTCATTGGAAAAGACTCTGATTCTAGGAGAGATTAAGGCGAGAGGAGAAGGGGATGACAGAGGATGAGATGATTGAATGGCATCACTTATGCAATGGACATGTGTTTGAGTAGGCTCTGGGAGTTGGTGATGGACAGGGAAACTTGGTGTCCTGCAGTCCACGGAATTCAAAGAGTCAGACACAACTGAGTGACTGAACTGAACTTAACTCTATATGTATTTACATATATATTTATCTGCGTGTGTATATATATATACACACACATATGTATATGTAGTATTCAAATATATATTATTTGTATATTCAAATAACATGCAATAGTATAATGAAATCATAATATATCACAAATAATAGAAATTATATAACAGAATGAACACATTTAAATAGGTATGCTATAATAAAAACATTGTGGGATCTCTTTTAGAAAATTTTCTTTAGTGTTCTTATATCCATTAATGGTCTAAAAAGGTAATTACAAAATATAGCAATGGACATTACAGAGCCAAAGATAACCAGTGATGATGACTAAATTAATTAAAATGTTAGCATTTTATTTCTCTCTGGTTAATGATATAAAATCAATCTACAAATTAGGAGATTATGAGAACAGGGAGGTAGAAGTCAGATTTCATTGCGTGCTCCCAGTGAAAATCTCACAATAACAATGTGCAGTCAGGAAGGCAGAATATAAAGAGAGGAAATCTGAGAAAATCAGTATGATTGACTTTCTTCTGGGTACTAGGCACCAGTGGGTTTGACCTATAGAGCCTTCACACTCACCCTAGGTTTACTAGCAGGATGGGTATGAGGATCATGATTTTATCATATGACCCCTCCTCAGTTTCCTCTTTCAGTAAAGTAAAGGAATTGGCCCAATAATTAAAATGGGTATTTCAGCTCTTAGCAGTATTTTGTGTGTGGCCTTAGGCACATTTCAAAAAGATTCAGTGGGACTGACCATAAAGGATCTATTTAACAGGAAAAAAAAAAAAAAACCTTTGCTCATTGAGGGCCTTGGGAGTGTAAATCTGTCGATGTGAGCATGTTAAAAGGGTCTTATGATTCAGACAAGGCCAAATGGGATAGAGGGAAAAGAGTCTAACAGAAGCAGAAGATATTAAGAAGAGGCGGCAAGAATATACAGAAGAACTGTACAAAAAAGATCTTCATGACTCATATAATCACAATGGTGTAATCCTCACCTAGAGCCAGACATCCTGGAATGTGAAGTCAAGGGGGACTTAGGAAGCATCAGTACAAACAAATCTAGTTGAGGTTATGGAATTCCAGTTGAGCTACTTCTGATCCTAAAAGATGATGCTGTGAAAGGGCTGAACGCAACATGCCAGCAAATTTGGAAAACTCAGCAGTGGTCATCAGACAACAAAAGGTCAGTTTTCATTCCAATCTCAAAGAAAGGCAATGCCAAAGAATGATCAAGTTCAGTTCAGTTCAGTCACTCAGTCATGTCCGACTCTTTGCAACCCCATGAATCGCAGCACGCCAGGCCTCTCTGTCCATCACCAACTCCCGGAGTTGACTCAGACTCACGTCCATCTAGTTGGTGATGCCATCCAGCCATCTCATCGTCTGTCATCCCCTTCTCCTCCTGCCCCCAATCCCTCCCAACATCAGAGTCTTTTTCAATGAGTCAACTCTTCGCATGAGGTGGCCAAAGTACTGTAGTTTCAGCTTTCGCATCATTCCTTCCAAAGAAATTCCAGGGCTGATCTCCTTCAGAATGGACTGGATGGATCTCCTTGCAGTCCAAGAGACTCTCAAGAGTCTTCTCCAACATCACAGTTCAAAAGCATCAATTCGTTGGCACTCAGCCTTCTTCACAGTCCAACCCTCACATCCATACATGACCACAAGAAAAGCCATAGCCTTGACTAGACGGACCTTAGTCAGCAAAGTAATGTCTTTGCTTTTGAATATGCTATCTAGGTTGGTCACAACTTTTCTTCAAGGAGTAAGCATTTTTTAATCACTGCAGTCACCATCTGCAGTGATTTTGGAGCCCCCCAAAATAAAGTCTGACACTGTTTCCACTGTTTCTCCATCTATTTCCCATGAAGTGATGGAACCAGATGCCATGATCTTCGTTTTCTGAATGTTGAGCTTTAAGCCAATTTTTTCACTCTCCACTTTCATCAAGAGGCTTTTTAGTTACTCTTCACTTTCTGCCATAAGGGTGGTGTTATCTGCATATCTGAGGTTATTGATATTTCTCCCAGCAATCTGGATTCCAGCTTGTGTTTCTTCCAGTCCAGTGTTTCTCATGATGTACTCTGCATAGAAGTTAAATAAGCAGGGTGACAATATACAGCCTTGACGTACTCCTTTTCCTATTTGAAACTAGTCTGTTGTTCCATGTCCAGTTCTAACTGCTGCTTCCTGACCTCCATACAGATTTCTCAAGAGGCAGGTCAGGTGGTCTGGTATTCCCATCTCTTTCAAAAATTTCCACAGTTGATTGTGATCCACACATTCAAAGGCTTTGGCATAGTCAATAAAGCAGAAATAGATGTTTTTCTGGAACTCTCTTGCTTTTTCCATGACCCAGCAGATGTTGGCAATTTGATCTCTGGTTCCTCTGCCTTTTCTAAAACCAGCTTGAACATCAGGAAGTTAACAGTTCACGTATTGCTGAAGCCTGGCTTGGAGAATTTTGAGCATTACTTTACTAGCATGTGAGATAAGTGCAACTGTGCAGTAGTATGAGTATTCTTTGACATTGTCTTTCCTTGGGATTGAAATGAAAACTGATCTTTTCCAGTCCTGTGGCCACTGCTGAGTTTTCCAAATTTGCTGGCATATTGAGTGCAGCACTTTCACAGCATCATCTTTCACGATTTGAAACAGCTCAATTAGAATTCCATCACCTCCCCTAGCTTTGTTGGTAGTGATGCTTTCTAAGGCCCATTTGACTTCACATTCCAGGATGTCTGGCTCTAGATGAGTGATCACACCATCATGATTATCTGGGTCATGAAGATCCTTTTTGTACAGTTCTTCTGTGTATTCTTGCCATCTCTTCTTAATATCTTCTGCTTCTGTTAGGTCCATACCATTTTTGCTCTTTATTGTGTTTATCTTTGCATGAAATGTTCCCTTGGTACCTTTAATTTTCTTGAAGAGATCTCTAGTCTTTCCCATTCTGTTCTTTTCCTCTATTTCTTTGCATTGATCACTGAAGAAGGCTTTCTTATCTCTTCTTGCTATTCT
>SJYX01009470.1:103571-137422 GCA_006410675.1 Oreotragus oreotragus
GCAGCACTGTTTATAATAGCCAGGACATGGAAACAACCTAGATGTCCATCAGCGGATGAATGGATAAGAAAGCTGTGGTATATATACACAATGGAGTATTACTCAGCCATTAAAAAGAATACATTTGAATCAGTTCTAATAAGATGGATGAAACTGGAACCAATTATACAGAGTGAAGTAAGCCAGAAAGAAAAACACCAATACAGTATACTAACACATATATATGGAATTTAGAAAGATGGTAATGAGGACCCTGTATGCAAGACAGCAAAAGAGATACAGATGTGTAGAGCGGACTTATGGACTCTGAGGGAGAAGGAGAGGGAGAGGGAGAGGGAGGGATGATTTGGGAGAATAGCATTGAAATATGTATACTATCATGTAAGAAATGAATTGCCAGTCTATGTTCAATGCAGGATGCAAGATGCTTGGGGCTGGTGTATGGGGATGATCTGGAGGGATGATGTGGGGTGGGAGGTGGGAGGGGGGTTCATGTTTGGGAGTTCGTGTAAAAAAATAAATAAATACAAAAAAATAATAAAGAAAAAAAAATCCAAAAAAAAAAAAAAGGAAACAAACAGCAGCACTGCTTGTTAAAAAAATTTTTTTTTAACATATCACACTGTGAATTAAGAAGTGAGAAAAGGAGTGAGATAAAATTACTGCATTTAAAAAAGTATACAAGTACTATTTCTACTGGTTCCTTAAATTAAGCCTTTTGATAATGTGGTCATCACATCATAGTGTGAGCTGCGGTATCACTTTTGTACTTGAAGGTGGTTTTCTTCATTTCACCCACACTTATCCCTGCCAGATTTATATTAAGGGGAAAATAGGAGGGGAAAAGCTAGCAGAAAATGCCTACAATTTGACTTCTAAATATATCTAGGAAATGTGTTAAATTGTAATGATTTCTTACGGACACCAAGGTGCCTGAGACTTGGACATTTTAATTCAGACAAATCTTATCTGCAGTGTGCAAAATCTAAACCATTCACAGAGCTCAAGCTGGTTTAATTGCTTGGAGTTTACAGATCTCATCTATCATTTTAACTCCTTCATGGATAAGAATGTTGATGGAATGAAATGGAATGATTTGGAGTCAAGGCAGTTTATATTCAAAGGTCTAACTCTGCTCATTAATACTATCTAAGGTGGAAAAAGTTGCTTTACCTCCTTATGTATAAGAGGTTAATGAGTTCAATGGGTATGATTATCACATTTCTGCAATAATTACATAAGATAAAACATGAAACCATGTCTGGCATGCAATGGATACTCAACATACCAATGTTCTTGTGATATATACGAAGATACTTATAAATTAAATAGGATAAGAGTTGTGCTTTCATGATCTTAATCTGGTAGGAAAATGGAAACTGCATTACAGTAGTAAAGGCTATCCTGGGAGAGAAGTTAAGAGGCATTTTAAAAAATTAATTTTATTAGACTATAGATGCTTTATAATGTGTTAGTTTCTTCTGTACAGAAAAGCAAATTAGCTATATATATGCATATATCCCCTATGTTTTGTATTTCCTTCCCATTTAGATCACCACAGAGGACTGAGTTTCCTGAGCTATATAATAGGTTCTCAGTAGTTATCTCTCTTTTATATAGGAGCATATAAATCTCAATCCCAATCTCTCAGTTCATCCCACCTCCATTTTCCCCCTTGGTATTCATAAGTTTTTTTTACTACATCTGTGTCCTTATTTTTGTTTTGTGGGTAAGATCATCTATATCATGTTTTTAGATTCCACATATATGTATTAGTATACAATATTTATTTTTCTGTTTCTGACTTCATTCTGTATGACAGTCTCTAGGTCCATCCATGTCTCTACAAAGAACCTAATTTCATTTCTTTTATGGTTGATTAAGAGGCATTTTTAATGATTGATATATGAGCTAATAAATATCAAGAGTGAACTAATATTTACAGTGCATTTGGAAAGTATTACAAGAAAGATATAAGCATGGGAAGGAATTGGTCAGGTGTCAAACAGAAACAAAATAGAACTATTCAAGATATTCAGCCTTTAAATACTGTAAGAGAAGACATATTTGAAATTCTAAAACTAGGAAATAAAGTTGAGAAATCTTTGGAGAGACAGAGATTAATTTAAATGTATCTTCTTGAAAAAATGTCAGCTAGGTATGGCATTCACACCTGTTACTAAAATTTCTCAGTGACAAATGATCTTGCATGGCAAAAATGAAGTTTGGGGTATGACACATAGTAAAACCTTTCCATTGAATTAACTGACACAGGCAAGGCTTAGGAAAACTATAGTTTTTGATTTATTTTTTCTACATCTGTGTCTCTATTTCTGTTTTTCAAATGAGATTATCTGTAGCATTTTTCTAGATTTCATATACATGCATTAATATGCAACATTTGCTTTTCTCTTTCTGACTTACTTCACTCGGTATAACAGACTCTAGGTCCATCCACATCTCTGCAAATGGCCCAGTTTCACTCCTTTTTATGGCTAGGCAATATTCAGTTGTATATATGTATCACATGTTCTTTATCTATTCCTCTGTTGATAAACATATAAGTTGTTTCCATGTTCTGGCTATTGTTAACCAGTGCTTCAGTGAACATGAGGGTGTATGTGTCATTTGAATTATGGTTTTCTCTGGGTATATGCTCAGTAGTGAGATTGCTGGGTCATACAGTAAATGGGGTAGTGCTGAGATGAATTGGGAGATTGGGATTGATATATGTAGACTATTATTTATAAAATAAGTAACTAATGAGAACCTACTGTATAGCTCAGGGAACTCTATTCCATGCTCTTTGGTGACCTAAATTAGAAGAAAATCCAAGACAGCATATATAGCTGATTCAGTTTGCTGTGCAATAGAAGCTAACACAACATTTTGAAGATAGTATCTTCTAATATAAAATAATTTAAGAAGCATAGCTTTTAAATAAACTATCTTTAATTTTATGATAACCTCTTCAAATGGAAAAAGAGTGAGAGGTAAGAAAGCAAATATAGACACTGGCTTTACTTGATATTAAATAGCAAGAAACCTACTATATTTTTGAGAAATACTGTGTTGCTAAAAAACTGGGACTTGAGTTAAATTATAACTTTTTTAAAGCTAAAACGTCTTTTAGAACTTTCCCCTTGCCCTCAGAACTGAATAGCTCTGAATTAAGAGGAGATATTTCTTAATACCTACTTAGGATGTGTTCAAGAAGTATAATGAGACAGGATGAACATTTCAAATGGTAGAAACAGGAGCCTGAAGTTTTTGGACATAGAATAGAGTTTAGTCAAAAATTATTTTCTGCTCCAAAGCAGGAGGCCTTCATAATATTCATCAAATGGAAGTTCAAGTCTCTTTGGATCTGTTCTTGCTGGCTATTTCCTTCTTTTCATTTCTGAATGAGATAAAAGTGCTTATATTGTTTATTTTGTCTCTATTTCATATTACAATTTGAGAATGGGTGGTCTCTATAGGTCTCTAGTCTAAGATGTTATATTTGGAACCAGTGAAAAATCTATAGAACAACAACCTGAGATCCAAAACTTCAAGATTAAATGTCCTGGTTGGATGAGATTGAGTGGGTAGATTATATTATAAATGTAGAAAGAATAATGTCAATGACCAAAAGAATGGGTTGTGGCAAAGACAGTGGTGCTCATCCAGAATTCTATGTTACCTCATATTCCTTAACCTTCCTAGGAAATACAGTTAGGCAGGGCCAAGTGACTTGTAACCACTAGAAGCATTCAGTTCAGTTCAGCTCAGTGGGTCAGCTGTGTCCGACTCTTTGCGACTCCATGGACTGCAGCACACCAGGCCTCTCTGTCCATCATCAATTCCCAGAGTTTACTCAAACTCATGTCCCTTGAAGTGGGAGAATATAACAGGTTTCTCTCCTGGAGTGACTTACCAAGGCATACATACAACTTTTCAGCTTTCTCTCCCTCTTCTTCCTCCATAAGCTGGGAGGCTCTAGTTTCAAATGGGGGAGCTATAAGATACAGGATTGTCCGTTAGCCTGGATGTCCTTTCCCTCTTATAACTTGAAATAGACACATAACAAAGCAAGAAATAAACTTTGGAGATTTTTTATTTGTTGCTTAAGCCTAACCTATCTTGAACATAACAGGCATTATCTAGTACAAGGGTTGAGAAATAGAGGATGTTATTTTTAGAAACTTTCTCTTGCTGCTACTTCCTGGAAGGTTACACACTCAGATTGTCATTAAGTGAAGCAACTCAGAATATGTCAAGCCAGGGCTGAATCAAAGTCAAACTGGGATCTCAGGGTGATATGTAACCATCTCTACACTAGTTCTAGATATAAATTATCTTGTTTTAGACACCAAAGAAACAAAAAGACAAGTCATGTGCTTCACACATGCTCAAACTATGAGAATGGGACTGAGTAGCAAACCTGGAAAGAATAATCTAAAAACTTTTACTAGGACTTTCATATATTTGTATATCCTCTTCCCAGAAATTAAAGAATGTAAGACTATGTTTCTCTCCAGTTTAAAATCAATAGCTCCACTTTTCTGGTTCATTTCAGTTTCTTGAGAATTCTGAGATACTGAATAACCTATTTTTTTCTCTCTTATTTTTCAGCTTTTAGATTTACAATCTTATACATGCATTGCCTTGACCACAGTTTTCCATCAGACTATTATAATCTTTTGCCTCTTCTTCAGAATAACATGAAAATTCCCCAGACTTATTATGTGAATTTCTGTCTTCATCAGTCATATGTCAAATATTTTGAGCCATCAAAGTGGTTCTAGGTATGCTCACTGATGATTCCGTGGTGGGACCAATGAACACTGTTGTCCCTTAGCACGCTAGGCTCTCACAAGCATTTCAAACTCTACCCTTCTCCAGTTTTGAAACACCCTTACTTCTTGGGTTTTATGGATTCTTTACTGTCTTCCACCTCTCTGATACCTCCTTTACAAAGTTAGCTTCCTTCTATTGAAAATTTTGCAGTTTCTTCAGATTCCCTTAGAGAATTTTTTTTCCCCACTGCGTACTTTATTCCCAAGTGAATTCTTACAGTTATGATTTCATTGCTGAAAATGATGTCCTCAGCCAAGACCCCTCTTCTGAGCTCCAGATCCATACATTCAGCTGCTTCCCACCATCTCAACTTTGGTATCTGAGAGAGCTCTTAAACAGCACATCACAATTATCTTACTTCCATGTTGCACATTGCAGCAAACAACAATACTATGTACTGAATTATTCCATTCAGAGTCTCTTCTACCTCCCTTCTCACGTCAGTTCTCATTCCTATATATTTCTCTGAAGTGTCAACTTTTTTCCCATCTCCTTTAAAATCCTTTAGCCTGACCCACCATAATATCTTACATGTTTTACTTAAGTAGCCTTTTAAATAGACTCACTTGCATCTACTTATCCCCTTGCCAAACATGTCTCTACACTGCTGTCAGAGTGAACTTTCAAAAGCAATTCTGAACTTTTAATTACTCTACTAAAAACTTTTCAATGCTTTTTCATTGGTGTTATAAAATATTCAAGTCTTGAATAACTTGGTCTCTCTGGCCATCAATGAGCTGACCCTGTGTGTGTCTCTCTGTTACCTTTGCTCCATTTTCAGTTTATCTTATGCACCATGTTTTGCTTGATCTCTTCCTTCGTATGACCATCTTATATATATTCTTTTCTGAATAAAATGCCTTTTCTTCTTATTTTAACCAGTCTAACTGCAGCTTATCTCTCACACTTCCAATTTTATTGTTCCTTATTTATTTTAATCACAAATCCACTTTATATATCCTTTTACCAACCTCCTTGCCTATATTTGGCTACCTCCAATTTTCTTTCTTAGACTTATCATACTTGCAATTGCTTAAAAACTGGTATTAAAAAAACACATGTATTTTATCTCTCGACTATAAAAGCTGTGTAAATGAGAACTCAATTTGGCTTTTTAAAGAGGTATTTTTGATCCCTTGAATGGTGCTTGCCACAGAGTTGGCTGTCAATAAACAGTTATTGATTTATCAAAGCTTACTCATATCAAATCAATAGGAAATGAATTTAAATGGACACGTGGAATTGTACCACCTGTGAATACGTCTGTCCATCCTTTTCTTTGGTGGAATCTGGAGTGGGCAAGGAGACAGAGTTGTCTTGCTTTGCTACTGTGGCTATACCTCTGTTCTCAAAGAAGGCTGATAAGGGAAGATCAGGAAGAATCTAGATCGAAGCTGAGGGAAGCATGTGACTCAGGACAAGACTCAGGCCCAACGCTTCCTTTATTATTCAGCATAGTGTAAGACAGTTGGTCATAATTTGGACCAAAGAGATAGGATTTAAGAGCAGATGGACGGGATTTGACTGTCCCCAGTTAATATGTAAAAAGCCTTTTTGTAACAAAAAACAATTATCTTTTGGTTGGAGTATTTAATCCATTTAGATGTAAGGTAATTATTGATGTGTATATTCTTTTACCTTTGGTTAACTGTTTTGGATTTATTTTTGTATATATGCTTACCCCTCCTTTTCTTTTATTCTCTTATTATTCGAATGACTATCTTTATATTTGAATTCCTTTTTTGTAGCATAAAGACAAAATGAAAGATTATTCAGCTGTAAAAAAAGTACAAAATAATGTCATTTGCAGCAACATGGATGGACCTAGAGATTATCATACTAAATGAAGTAAGGCAGACAGAGAAAGCAATATCATATGATATTGCTTATATGTTAAATTTTTTTAAAATATACAAATAAACTTATTTACAAAACAAAATTAGACTCACAGACTTAGAAAATAAATATTTTATCTAAGAGGAAAAGAGGATAAATTAGGAGCTTTGGATTAAAATATGCACATTATTATATACATATACACATTTAAATATATACATGATTAAAATATACACATTGTTTTATATATATATAAAATAGATAACCCAACAAGAGCCTACAGTATAGCTCAGGAAAGTACATTAAATATTTTATAATAATCTTTAATGGAAAATAATCTAAAAAAGAATATATATATGTATGTGTATAAGTATAAATCTTTGCTTTACACCTGAAGCTAACACATTTTAAATCAACTGTATTTCAACAAAAGTTAAAAAAAATAAACACAACATTTACATTATGTAACAGAGTGTCAGGACACTTTTCTAAGGCTGTTTTATGCATGTTCTAATTCCTTCTACACAGAAATCTTATTAAACATGTAATATTTTAATAGTTTAAAATGAGACAACTAAGGCATAGGGAATTAATCCACTTGCCTAGAAACTCACAGTTTAAAGGTCATTTTAGGCCAGGAAGCCTGTTCCCAGAGCCTCAGCACTGAGGCGTGGTGCATTTTTTATAGAATAAGAGCAACGAGAAAGCAGTCTGACTTCCTATTCAGTTTTTATGTGAACTTAAGATGAATGGGCTTCTCTGTAGCTCAGCTGGTAAAGAATCCACCTGCAATGCAGGAGACACCAGTTTGATTCCTGGGCCTGGAAGATTCCCTGGAGAAGGGATAGGCTACCCCCTCCAGTATTCTTGGACTTCCCTGGTGTTTTAGATAGTACAGAATCCACCTGAAATGTGGGAGACCTGGGTTTGATCCCTGGGTTGGGAAGATCCCCTGGAGAAGGGCATGGCAACCCGCCTCAGTGTTCTGGCCTGGAGAAGTCCATGGACAGAGGAGCCTGTCAGGTTACAGTCCATGAGGTTGCAAAGTGTCAGACATGACTGAGATTAAGCGCAGCACAGCACAGTAAGATGAACACGGCTGAAAATAGTTTCCTAAAATTTTGTCTCTTCCAGCAACATTGTCCTCCAATTCTTTCCTATTCTGCACACAAGAAAATCCTCAGGCATTTGGTTTTAATGTTACAAACATTATTTAAAAAATCAAGCATGTCCATTCAGCTTTATAGAAAAAAAGTGAATTACATTATTTTCAAATGCAGTTACCTGTGGTTTCAACACTTACAATCATATTTCCTTTCTAAACCTGTCAAAGATGCACATTTTCATAAGATTTTAATTTATTCTTAGGCTTGCATTTGGGGAAATCAGTCTTCATTGTTGATAAAAGTTAAGGTGTAGGAATATGCCTAACTGGGGAAAAATAATGGCTTGGTTGGTAACATCAGAAACAGCTGAATGGATTTCTGATTAAATTTTCAAAATTCCTTTTTGTGTGGATGAAGCAGAAGAGATTTTTAGCCTAATAGGTAAATCTTCTATACACATCAAAATGTTAAAGAACAAAGCCCCATTAGCATATTTTCTTCTATGATGGTTTGATGTGATTTAGAACATCAGAAATAACCCATTCACCCCAAATATCTCCACACTAGATGGCACATATTGTTAAAATCTTAAAAGAGAATCATTTTTTCAAGTGTACATGATATCTTTAGTTAAAATGCAAACACTCACCCTGAGGAAATACATTTATGCTCAAGCTATTATTAACACATTGATATTAATTGGTTTTCAAATGCTGTCTAAGCAGGGTTGAGTATAGTGTTGTGGGGGAGAGAAAAGGAGACAGGGTTGGGAATATGGAGTACTGATCATGGAGCAGACATCATGGGGAGTCTGCATAACACAGAGACCAGCATTGGGCCAAATAATATCTCAAAATAGGGGAAAATAAGAGAGAGAGAGCAGGACACATGAAGGGAAGTTTGGGCAAGACATAAAATAAAACTGTTTTGCTTCTGAATTTTTCTATGTCTGATCATGACCGGGTAAGCACTGTATTTCATTTCAGTATCTTCAAAGGAGTTTTAGAAAAATCCTAACCCTTGATCTTGTTTCTATCTAGAAACCAAAGGTAATGGTGACTTAGAATCATAATCAGAGATAAACAAGATGTCAGAGTTTGATGAGACCACAGTGTCCATTTGTCCAGCCATATGCAACATTTGGTGTGACCTCCTCCTCTTTGAAAATCCAGATTTACTTTATCTGAGGTAGGTCCTGGAAATTGGTAAATGTGACAAGTAGCTCATGTAATTTCCATAATTAGGCAAGCTTGAAAGTGAAAGTGAAAATCACTCAGTCATGAGCCGACACTTTGTGACCCTATATACTATACAGTTCATGGACTTCTCTAGGCCAGAATACTGGAGGGGTAGCCTTTCCCTTCTCCAGGGGATTTTTCCAACCCAGGGATAAAACCCAGGTCTCCCTCATTGCAGGCAGATTCTTTACCATCTGAGAAACAAGGGAAATCCAAGAATACTGGAGTGGGTAGCCTAGCCCTTCTTCAGGGAATTCTTCCTGACCCAGGAATTGAACCAGGGTTCTCCTGCATTGCAGTTGGCTTCTTTACCAACTGAGCTATCAGGGAAGTCCAAGTTTGGAAAACCACAATTATTTGACACATAGTAAAACTGAGTCCAAGTTTAGGCAAGTTTGGAAAACAACAATTATTAGACACATAGTAAAACTGAGCCCAAGAAAGAGGAAGGAACTTGCCCCTAGAAATCTACTGATGAGAGTCTTGCTGAGTTAAAAATCTGAAGGTCTTGTATACAAGTGTAGAAGACAGATTTATAGTGATCAGGGGGTAAGTCAGGAAGGGACAGATTGGAAGCTTGGGACTGACATGTGCACACCACTATATATAAAANAAAAAGACAAGTCATGTGCTTCACACATGCTCAAACTATGAGAATGGGACTGAGTAGCAAACCTGGAAAGAATAATCTAAAAACTTTTACTAGGACTTTCATATATTTGTATATCCTCTTCCCAGAAATTAAAGAATGTAAGACTATGTTTCTCTCCAGTTTAAAATCAATAGCTCCACTTTTCTGGTTCATTTCAGTTTCTTGAGAATTCTGAGATACTGAGTAACCTATTTTTTTCTCTCTTATTTTTCAGCTTTTAGATTTACAATCTTATACATGCATTGCCTTGACCACAGTTTTCCATCAGACTATTATAATCTTTTGCCTCTTCTTCAGAATAACATGAAAATTCCCCAGACTTATTATGTGAATTTCTGTCTTCATCAGTCATATGTCAAATATTTTGAGCCATCAAAGTGGTTCTAGGTATGCTCACTGATGATTCCGTGGTGGGACCAATGAACACTGTTGTCCCTTAGCACGCTAGGCTCTCACAAGCATTTCAAACTCTACCCTTCTCCAGTTTTGAAACACCCTTACTTCTTGGGTTTTATGGATTCTTTACTGTCTTCCACCTCTCTGATACCTCCTTTACAAAGTTAGCTTCCTTCTATTGAAAATTTTGCAGTTTCTTCAGATTCCCTTAGAGAATTTTTTTTCCCCACTGCGTACTTTATTCCCAAGTGAATTCTTACAGTTATGATTTCATTGCTGAAAATGATGTCCTCAGCCAAGACCCCTCTTCTGAGCTCCAGATCCATACATTCAGCTGCTTCCCACCATCTCAACTTTGGTATCTGAGAGAGCTCTTAAACAGCACATCACAATTATCTTACTTCCATGTTGCACATTGCAGCAAACAACAATACTATGTACTGAATTATTCCATTCAGAGTCTCTTCTACCTCCCTTCTCACGTCAGTTCTCATTCCTATATATTTCTCTGAAGTGTCAACTTTTTTCCCATCTCCTTTAAAATCCTTTAGCCTGACCCACCATAATATCTTACATGTTTTACTTAAGTAGCCTTTTAAATAGACTCACTTGCATCTACTTATCCCCTTGCCAAACATGTCTCTACACTGCTGTCAGAGTGAACTTTCAAAAGCAATTCTGAACTTTTAATTACTCTACTAAAAACTTTTCAATGCTTTTTCATTGGTGTTATAAAATATTCAAGTCTTGAATAACTTGGTCTCTCTGGCCATCAATGAGCTGACCCTGTGTGTGTCTCTCTGTTACCTTTGCTCCATTTTCAGTTTATCTTATGCACCATGTTTTGCTTGATCTCTTCCTTCGTATGACCATCTTATATATATTCTTTTCTGAATAAAATGCCTTTTCTTCTTATTTTAACCAGTCTAACTGCAGCTTATCTCTCACACTTCCAATTTTATTGTTCCTTATTTATTTTAATCACAAATCCACTTTATATATCCTTTTACCAACCTCCTTGCCTATATTTGGCTACCTCCAATTTTCTTTCTTAGACTTATCATACTTGCAATTGCTTAAAAACTGGTATTAAAAAAACACATGTATTTTATCTCTCGACTATAAAAGCTGTGTAAATGAGAACTCAATTTGGCTTTTTAAAGAGGTATTTTTGATCCCTTGAATGGTGCTTGCCACAGAGTTGGCTGTCAATAAACAGTTATTGATTTATCAAAGCTTACTCATATCAAATCAATAGGAAATGAATTTAAATGGACACGTGGAATTGTACCACCTGTGAATACGTCTGTCCATCCTTTTCTTTGGTGGAATCTGGAGTGGGCAAGGAGACAGAGTTGTCTTGCTTTGCTACTGTGGCTATACCTCTGTTCTCAAAGAAGGCTGATAAGGGAAGATCAGGAAGAATCTAGATCGAAGCTGAGGGAAGCATGTGACTCAGGACAAGACTCAGGCCCAACGCTTCCTTTATTATTCAGCATAGTGTAAGACAGTTGGTCATAATTTGGACCAAAGAGATAGGATTTAAGAGCAGATGGACGGGATTTGACTGTCCCCAGTTAATATGTAAAAAGCCTTTTTGTAACAAAAAACAATTATCTTTTGGTTGGAGTATTTAATCCATTTAGATGTAAGGTAATTATTGATGTGTATATTCTTTTACCTTTGGTTAACTGTTTTGGATTTATTTTTGTATATATGCTTACCCCTCCTTTTCTTTTATTCTCTTATTATTTGAATGACTATCTTTATATTTGAATTCCTTTTTTGTAGCATAAAGACAAAATGAAAGATTATTCAGCTGTAAAAAAAGTACAAAATAATGTCATTTGCAGCAACATGGATGGACCTAGAGATTATCATACTAAATGAAGTAAGGCAGACAGAGAAAGCAATATCATATGATATTGCTTATATGTTAAATTTTTTTAAAATATACAAATAAACTTATTTACAAAACAAAATTAGACTCACAGACTTAGAAAATAAATATTTTATCTAAGAGGAAAAGAGGATAAATTAGGAGCTTTGGATTAAAATATGCACATTATTATATACATATACACATTTAAATATATACATGATTAAAATATACACATTGTTTTATATATATATAAAATAGATAACCCAACAAGAGCCTACAGTATAGCTCAGGAAAGTACATTAAATATTTTATAATAATCTTTAATGGAAAATAATCTAAAAAAGAATATATATATGTATGTGTATAAGTATAAATCTTTGCTTTACACCTGAAGCTAACACATTTTAAATCAACTGTATTTCAACAAAAGTTAAAAAAAATAAACACAACATTTACATTATGTAACAGAGTGTCAGGACACTTTTCTAAGGCTGTTTTATGCATGTTCTAATTCCTTCTACACAGAAATCTTATTAAACATGTAATATTTTAATAGTTTAAAATGAGACAACTAAGGCATAGGGAATTAATCCACTTGCCTAGAAACTCACAGTTTAAAGGTCATTTTAGGCCAGGAAGCCTGTTCCCAGAGCCTCAGCACTGAGGCGTGGTGCATTTTTTATAGAATAAGAGCAACGAGAAAGCAGTCTGACTTCCTATTCAGTTTTTATGTGAACTTAGTAAGATGAATGGGCTTCTCTGTAGCTCAGCTGGTAAAGAATCCACCTGCAATGCAGGAGACACCAGTTTGATTCTTGGGCCTGGAAGATTCCCTGGAGAAGGGATAGGCTACCCCCTCCAGTATTCTTGGACTTCCCTGGTGTTTTAGATAGTACAGAATCCACCTGAAATGTGGGAGACCTGGGTTTGATCCCTGGGTTGGGAAGATCCCCTGGAGAAGGGCATGGCAACCCACCTCAGTGTTCTGGCCTGGAGAAGTCCATGGACAGAGGAGCCTGTCAGGTTACAGTCCATGAGGTTGCAAAGTGTCAGACATGACTGAGATTAAGCGCAGCACAGCACAGTAAGATGAACACGGCTGAAAATAGTTTCCTAAAATTTTGTCTCTTCCAGCAACATTGTCCTCCAATTCTTTCCTATTCTGCACACAAGAAAATCCTCAGGCATTTGGTTTTAATGTTACAAACATTATTTAAAAAATCAAGCATGTCCATTCAGCTTTATAGAAAAAAAGTGAATTACATTATTTTCAAATGCAGTTACCTGTGGTTTCAACACTTACAATCATATTTCCTTTCTAAACCTGTCAAAGATGCACATTTTCATAAGATTTTAATTTATTCTTAGGCTTGCATTTGGGGAAATCAGTCTTCATTGTTGATAAAAGTTAAGGTGTAGGAATATGCCTAACTGGGGAAAAATAATGGCTTGGTTGGTAACATCAGAAACAGCTGAATGGATTTCTGATTAAATTTTCAAAATTCCTTTTTGTGTGGATGAAGCAGAAGAGATTTTTAGCCTAATAGGTAAATCTTCTATACACATCAAAATGTTAAAGAACAAAGCCCCATTAGCATATTTTCTTCTATGATGGTTTGATGTGATTTAGAACATCAGAAATAACCCATTCACCCCAAATATCTCCACACTAGATGGCACATATTGTTAAAATCTTAAAAGAGAATCATTTTTTCAAGTGTACATGATATCTTTAGTTAAAATGCAAACACTCACCCTGAGGAAATACATTTATGCTCAAGCTATTATTAACACATTGATATTAATTGGTTTTCAAATGCTGTCTAAGCAGGGTTGAGTATAGTATTGTGGGGGAGAGAAAAGGAGACAGGGTTGGGAATATGGAGTACTGATCATGGAGCAGACATCATGGGGAGTCTGCATAACACAGAGACCAGCATTGGGCCAAATAATATCTCAAGAATAGGGGGAAATAAGAGAGAGAGAGCAGGACACATGAAGGGAAGTTTGGGCAAGACATAAAATAAAACTGTTTTGCTTCTGAATTTTTCTATGTCTGATCATGACCGGGTAAGCACTGTATTTCATTTCAGTATCTTCAAAGGAGTTTTAGAAAAATCCTAACCCTTGATCTTGTTTCTATCTAGAAACCAAAGGTAATGGTGACTTAGAATCATAATCAGAGATAAACAAGATGTCAGAGTTTGATGAGACCACAGTGTCCATTTGTCCAGCCATATGCAACATTTGGTGTGACCTCCTCCTCTTTGAAAATCCAGATTTACTTTATCTGAGGTAGGTCCTGGAAATTGGTAAATGTGACAAGTAGCTCATGTAATTTCCATAATTAGGCAAGCTTGAAAGTGAAAGTGAAAATCACTCAGTCATGAGCCGACACTTTGTGACCCTATATACTATACAGTTCATGGACTTCTCTAGGCCAGAATACTGGAGGGGTAGCCTTTCCCTTCTCCAGGGGATTTTTCCAACCCAGGGATAAAACCCAGGTCTCCCTCATTGCAGGCAGATTCTTTACCAGCTGAGAAACAAGGGAAATCCAAGAATACTGGAGTGGGTAGCCTAGCCCTTCTTCAGGGAATTCTTCCTGACCCAGGAATTGAACCAGGGTTCTCCTGCATTGCAGTTGGCTTCTTTACCAACTGAGCTATCAGGGAAGTCCAAGTTTGGAAAACCACAATTATTTGACACATAGTAAAACTGAGTCCAAGTTTAGGCAAGTTTGGAAAACAACAATTATTAGACACATAGTAAAACTGAGCCCAAGAAAGAGGAAGGAACTTGCCCCTAGAAATCTACTGATGAGAGTCTTGCTGAGTTAAAAATCTGAAGGTCTTGTATACAAGTGTAGAAGACAGATTTATAGTGATCAGGGGGTAAGTCAGGAAGGGACAGATTGGAAGCTTGGGACTGACATGTGCACACCACTATATATAAAATAGATAACTAATAATGACCTACCATACAGCACAGAAAACTCTACTCAATACTCTGTAATGACGTATGTAGGAAAAGCATCTATAAAAGAGGATATAAGCATATGTGTAACTGATTCACTTTGCTGTACAGCAGAGACTAACACATTTTAAATAAACTATTCTCCAATAACATTTTTTTTGTAAATCTAAGTTTTAATTCAGAATGCAGTATTTCATTTATAGCCCCCGTTAGCTATCCTTTTATTTATTTAGTCACAAAATTGGCCTAATGCTTTTCTCTTCTTTCCTTCTCTGTGGCTTCTAATGTGAGCTCCAACTTCAGATAAATCAGATATGAAGGGTGGGGAGTAAAGATTAGATTGCTCTGATATTAACATTTTTAATTAAATCAGTTTCTTCAGCCTCTAATAAAGGGAGTGTTTAAATGCAAAACCGAACTTAGATGACATATTAAATGTCCTAATTTATGAGGGACTCAGAAGACAAGACCAGGAAGACAGAATTTTCCCATTCGAATGGAAGAGTCGTCCAGAGATTAGAACCCTATAGGGTCTTTTTTGTTAGAAACAACCTCTGTTGAAGACCATAGGTGTCTCTGCCATGGCTCAGCTCAGCAAGAGGAGGAGGGAGGAGACTGTCCCCAGAGAGTACCTATCAGCAGGTTGGAACAGGCCCAGGAAGACAAGCTGCTTTGTTACTAATGGAAAATGAACTGTAGATGATGTTGTCATACATTCTGTTTCTATCCAGCTCAAGTTCTCCACTCCACATCATTCCCCTTATGGTTGTTTTTGGAATTATGCTAGAGCAGGGTCTGAAGTCTGCTGCACTCATCTCACATGCTAGCAAAGTAATCTCAAAATTCTCCAAGCCAGGCTTCAGCAATATGAACCATGAACTTCCAGATGTTCAAGCTGGTTTTAAAAAAGACAGAGGAACCAGAGATCAAATCGCCAACATCCACTGGATCATCAAAAAAGCAAAGGAATTCCAGAGAAACATATATTTCTCCTTTATTGACTAGGCCAAAGACTTTGATTTTGTGAATCAAAACAAACTGTGGAAAATTCTTAAAGAGATAACAATACCAGACTACCTGACCTGCCTGCTGAGAAATCTGTATGCAGGTCAAGAGTCAGACACGACTGAGCAACTTGACTTTCACTTTTCACTTTCATGCATTGGAGAAGGAAATGGCAGCCCACTCCAGTGTTCTTGCCTGGAAAATCCCAGGGACGGGGGAGCCTGGTGGGTTGCCGTCTATGGGGTCGCACAGAGTTGGACACGACTGAAGCGACTCAGCAGCAGAAATGGCTGGTGCCCAAAGTACTTTTTATGGAAAACTAATTGGAGGTGAGGTGAGGTGATGTGGTCAGCTCCTGGAGCTAGAGAAAAGGAAAATGTCTAGAGAACCTATTTTTAACTGCCTTGGCGCCTAAATTGGCTGCTCAGTGGGGGAGCTGCTCACAGTGTTCAATAAACAGATCACTAATGTATTACACGTGAAATCTAATCCATCCTGGCTAGGACGAACATTATTATATAAAGGCTATCTTTCTCAGCAACCTACAGTTCAGCTCCCTTTACAAACCTGTAATCCCATGTTTATTGAAAACTATAGCACATTAGAACAAATAAACCACTTCAAGGTGGAACACTCTTGAACCAGATGGATCGCTTTTAGATACAAAAGTTATTACTTAAAAGTAATTACTTAGAATTGTCATCAATTGAGGATAATATTTTCTCTTCTATTTCAATAGGAATTCATTTATTAATTTATTTTTGGTCCAGTGACTCTTATTCTTTTCATTTATTTTTAATTTTTATTGGAATACAGTTGATTTGGACACGACTGAAGCGACTCAGCAGCAGAAATGGCTGGTGCCCAAAGTACTTTTTATGGAAAACTAATTGGAGGTGAGGTGAGGTGATGTGGTCAGCTCCTGGAGCTAGAGAAAAGGAAAATGTCTAGAGAACCTATTTTTAACTGCCTTGGCGCCTAAATTGGCTGCTCAGTGGGGGAGCTGCTCACAGTGTTCAATAAACAGATCACTAATGTATTACACGTGAAATCTAATCCATCCTGGCTAGGACGAACATTATTATATAAAGGCTATCTTTCTCAGCAACCTACAGTTCAGCTCCCTTTACAAACCTGTAATCCCATGTTTATTGAAAACTATAGCACATTAGAACAAATAAACCACTTCAAGGTGGAACACTCTTGAACCAGATGGATCGCTTTTAGATACAAAAGTTATTACTTAAAAGTAATTACTTAGAATTGTCATCAATTGAGGATAATATTTTCTCTTCTATTTCAATAGGAATTCATTTATTAATTTATTTTTGGTCCAGTGACTCTTATTCTTTTCATTTATTTTTAATTTTTATTGGAATACAGTTGATTAACAATGTTATATTAGTTTCACATGGACAACAGAGTGATTCAGTTATACATATACATGTATCTACTTTTTTTTCAAATTTTTCTATTTAGGTTGTTACAGAATATTGGGCAGAATTCCCTGTGCTATACAGTAGATCCTTGTCTACTGTATATTAAATACATATACATGTATCTACTTTTTTTTCAAATTTTTCTATTTAGGTTGTTACAGAATATTGGGCAGAATTCCCTGTGCTATACAGTAGATCCTTGTCTACTGTATATTAAATACAGTAGTGTATACATTTCAATCCCAAACTCATATAAGTTAACATATCATTGTCTGGAAGATACTGTCAGATTGCATGTTCCTTGAAGATCTACTCCTGTCCTCAAGGGCCTCCCTGTTTATTTCTGTAATCGCAGTCAGAAATCAATATAAAATATGGTACAAAGAAGAAACTTAATATACATGTTTAAGTGAAATATTGCATCAAGGTTTAAAATGGAATTCAAAATGCTACTTAAATGGATAAATGTAAATTCCTCAGAAATTCTTAATAGTGGGCTTATTCTCACTTCCATCATGTAACCTTTCTAACATCATCCCATAATGATTACCTTATTCTCAAAATTTCATGAGAAGTTAATGTCTCTCACATTTATTCAACTTTGAGTATATCTTTGGTTCAATAGTTACTTATGTGTTGTGAACACAAACTATATGCCAAATCCTGTAGGATTAATAAGGGAAATTTTAGATGAATAAAATATACCCACCTTCTCAAAAAGCAACAGTCTATGCACATTTACACTAAAATAAAAAAAAATAATTAGATACAATGTTTCATTTTTCAGAAAGAAGGCATTCTAGGGAAACACTTGAATAGAAACATTTAACCCACCTGGGGAACTCAAGGTAGTTTCTAGAGATTAATCAATATTGCCGTAGTGCTCCACATATAGGCTTCCCTGGTGGCTTAGAGGTTAAAGCGTCTGCCTCCAATGTGGGAGACCTGGGTTCGATCCCTGTGTCGGGAAGATCCCCTGGAGAAGGAAATGGCAACCCACTCCAGTATTCTTGCCTGGAGAATCCCATGGACAGAGAAGCCTACTAGGTTACAATCCACGGGGTCGCAAAGAGAATCCCATGGATGGAGAAGCCTACTAGGTTACAGTCCACGGGATCGCAAAGAGTCGGACACAACTGAGCGATCAAACACTTGTCTATGTGACTGTGTGCATTTGTGTATGTGTGTTCTTTTGAGTGTGGTATCTTATATGTTGAAGTTTGGGGAATTGACTTTTTTATATTTTCATGTGAACTCAGTAAATTCTGGGAGAAAGAGAGATGATGATGTAGCTGTAGTTGATTTCCTTGGCTACTTTGTCTCTTTGTAAACTCTTAAACTCATCCAAAGATTGACTCAAAAGGCAGAAGATTCTCTCAATAATTCTTAAAAGTTCTTTCAGCAATTTCCAGTGGCAGTAGTAGCCTAATCCTATAGAAGCTAGGAAATATGTTTGCTAGTAGATTATTGATTTAATTAATATAGCTGTTGATGATAAAGTCTTGTTGGCCTTACCCCATGACTATCCTCCTCGAGTCATGATTATGGTAGTCAACCTTGCGATGATGTAGATTCTAAATGGGGCTAAACAGATATTTTGCATGGAGCTGCCTTTTTTTTTTGGCTGTGTTGTGGAAATGGAGGCAGTTTGGCAGGGACATTTTTAGACTTAACTGCATCTCCATCATTCCTCTTGATCAAATGCTCAGAGTGTAGGCTTGAAATAATTTTTGATTAACTTGTATTTGATTTTGAGATAGAAGAAGCTATTATGAGCTCTGAGCTCAAGCTCAGGCCAAACCAAACTTCCTCAGCAGATTTCTTAATAAAAAAAAGCAAGCTCCTGCAGGGTCTCTATGTATCAGCCATACATCTGGCCGATGTAATTCAACCTGAGGGTTTGTCTTCCTGCCAGGTTGATGTCAGAGTTTCTTGGAATGTAGTCTTCCTCTTTGGAGCAATAGATATATCCCTGTGCTGGGGATTCACATATTGTTTAAGTGCATTCATAGCTTAAATTGAGATTGAAAGTTTTTGGAAAAAAAAAAAAAGAAAACAGCATAATTGTTCATTGTTAACTTCTTCTCTTGTAATGATAGAGGTGACAGGCAAAGCAGCTCTGAGTCTTATACAAAGGGCAATAAGCCCAAAGACACTAAATTTTTGTGGAGATGTTTAAGCAGACATTTTAGTTGGCAAACTAGTCTCCAGATTCCAAATAAAACGAAAAGGCCCCCATATATTTGTCCCACTCCATCTGCTTTCTCTGAAACCCACCTATAGTCCTATTTTACTTGGGAAAATCCAAAGTGATCTGCTTAATGCTTCTGACATAAAAATTGCATTTGGAAAATTACAATGGTCAAATGCTCCACACATAATATAGGGAATGGATATTGCCATCTATTGTTGACATGAAGTTGGACAAAATACTGGATGGACTGCTGACATGTCAGGCATCCACGAGCATGGAGCAGAAGGGATTTATATGGTACCATTTGCTGAGTTCTTGCTGGACTCTTATATCACATAAGGCAGGAAACCTTAGTGTGTCTTACCCTAAACACCCTACAAAACTTATGCAGTTTTTCTGTGAGAAAGATGAAACAGAATATAAATAGCTTTCCTCCAGTCAAAGAGTTGAGCCATGGAGGAAGTGGAATTTGAGTTCAGACCTAAGTTAATCAATTTTAACAAAATGTCCATTTTAGGTCTTTGAAAAGGAGGTAGATCTGTTGATGGGAAAAGCAGTGATTATCAGGAATACTTGTTTTTACTACTCTCCGACTTCTGTCATCTCTTGCACATCCTGTTTTCTCTGAGAGAGGCCCTTGTTTCCTTCCCTACATTGTCCTTCTCCAAAAGGACTTTATCTTCAGCTGGATGTCACAGTTGATAAGTATATTGAGCAAAAACTAATAACGTCTTGAAAAGTCTTCCATCTCAAAGAGGTTGGAATTTGAAAGGGGTATGGAAAAAATCCCTTAAAGATATATTATAAAATAAAGTTTCAAAAATGTACTCTCAATCCATATGACAGATGGTATAAGATAGAATTTCGGGGGTGGGTAAGACAAAAGTATTTTTGTCCCAGTTATTTGATCTTAAATAACATTTAGTTGGACACTTTTTAGTGACTGGTACCTAACTGAAGGCTCTGTTAAAAGATATTCCGTTCACTCAATGCATGGTACCAGGCACTGCTCTATGCCTAGGATGACCATGACACGGAAAGGTACAGAGAAGGAAAGTCTAGTCTGTGCTTCAAGGAGCGCAGCCTCCAGTGGGAAAGACCATCAAAGCAATTAGAGCACAAGGTCATTGAATCCAATGATAACCTACCATGGTATGGGGACATGGAGAGCCTTTTAGAACAGATGATGAAATCAGGGGCTGTTCTCTGTGTATCCAAAGATCAAAGTGGGAGCTAAGTAGGAAAATTCATGGAAAATAGCTAGATGTAAGAGTAAGGAATTTAAGAAGGAAAAAGGTATTGTCTCAAGTACGTGTGTGTGTGTATGTGTGTGTGTGTGTGTGTGTGTGTAGAGGAGAGAGGGAGGGGGTTTCTTAGTATACAGAGGTGCCAAGTGCATGCTTAAAATGGGTAAGTTCATTCATTCTTCTGACACCAAAACCAATAACACCAGTTTCTTTATAGCAATGATCTCATTTATGTTTAAGTGATAACCATGACAAGGTGAATCTGTCCAAGATTTTCTAAATCTGTAGTAGCCAATATAGTAGCTTCTACCCACATGTGGCTATTGCACAGTTGAAATGTGGTTGATATGGCTGAGAAAATAAATTTCTAATTGAATTAGAATATGCTGTAAGCATTAAATATAGATTGAATTTAAATTTTTTAGTTTGAAAAGCGAATTATGGCTTTTTTTTTGGTCTATTGATTAGGTTAGATATTTTGTCTATTGATACTGAAGGTTATATTGGGCAAAGTATAATATGACACTTAAAAAAGGAGGAGGGAGTTCCTTGATTAAGACTTCCAAGGAGGGACTTTCCTGAGTGGTTAAGGCTGTATGCCTCCAATGCAGGGGATGAAGGTTCAATCCCTGGTCTGGGAACTAAGGTCCCATGTGTTATGAGGTACAGCAAAAAATTTTTTAATTAAAATAAAAAAGGAGGAAAAGGGCATCCACGAAGAGGAAATGGCACATGCACAGGAAAGAAAGAATGAGTGAACCTGGCACATGCAGATATTGTCTTAGTTAGATGGGGCTGCCATCACAAGATATTGTGAACCGGATGGCTTCAACAGCAGAAATGCATGTACAGTTCATGAGAGTGAACAGACTATGAGACAAGGATCAAAGATGAGGATATAAGAAAGAGCAAGGACAAGGGGGAAAGTTTGTGTCTGTTTGAGGAAATTGAAATATATAGTCCATGAAAGCTATGACATTTCTGGAGGACATACCTGTTTTTGAAAAGAAATTAATCAAAAAGAAACATTTTGGTTTTTCTTAAACATAATAAATACAGGTTTTGGTGATAGTGATCCATTAGGCTGTATTTAGAATCTCTCTTTGAGAACACCTAACATGTTATTCATAGGCAACTAATAGCTAAATGAATATAGATCATTTTTTTTTCTTTCAAAGTAAGGATAACGCTGTACACTTATGACTATCTTCCTATAAGTTGATCTCTACCCATTAGAAGAAGACACAACCAAGGGGCTAAGGTTATTTATTGATCAGAGATGCTTTTTAAAACCTGAATGGAAATTATTTTGCAGTGAGAGTGAACGTCCACCAGGTGGCAAACAAGTGAATCCTGATCCTACTGGGTCTGTTCTCTATTCATTCCATTGTCTCTTTAGTGAGGACAGTCTGGGGAAGCACAGTTCCACACCTGGGGGTTAACATGCTGTCATTTGATATTTGACTCATTTTACTTCAGAAAAAGACATTTGAAGGGGAAGGAAAAAGGCTACCTTTATTTTTGCAAGTGTGAAGGAGACAACTTTACTTGCAGCTGAGTTTTACTTGAGATTTGAAAAGGATACTTTGAAAAGAATGCTTTGTCCCGTGATAAAGGAGATTAAAAAAAGGAAAGGTGCATTTTCAATGAGAACCCAGAACAGTGATTTCTAATGGAAGACATTTAGGATTCATAACCTTCTAGTCTAAACATCTGCTTACTTCCTCAAAGTTTCCTCAAGGAAAAATAAAACAAAATAAAGATATTTATAAATTATCAAGTCCACAGGTAGCTTGCACTTGTCTTAAAGAAAAATATGTGGGTTCCAGTCTTGTATATGCTTGGAATTGGCTGTGTGGGTTGATCCTGCCTTTTCCTTCTCTGGGCTTCAGTTTTCTCATGTAGAATGTCTGGATGTTGGATAACCACTAATATTAATAATTCTTATTGATGAGAGCTAAATAAGAGATTCTGTTCTTTCGATTTGTGACAATTTGCAGTTAATTTTCACAACAACTCAGCAGGCAGGTAATCTTTTAATATGAATCCAGATTTGGCCAACTCCAAGACTAAGTTAATGGGGCTTCCCACGTGGATCGGTGGCTAAGAATTTGCCTGCCAAGTGGGAGACGAGTTTGATCCCTGCGTCCAAAATGTCCACTGGAGAAGAAAATGGCAACCCGTCCAGAATTCTTGCCTGGAAAGTTCCAGGGACAGAGGAGCCTGTTGCACTACAGTCCAGGGGGTCACGAAAGAGTCAGACATGACTTAGTGACTAAACAGTAAAAACAAGGTCTAAGTTGCCACCCACCACACAGAATGCATTTATGCATGACCGCTAAATGCCTATTTTCTCTACGAAGAATGATAATAAATGTGAAATAGTACTTGGAAAGTGATAAAATAGTGGTTGTATAAATTCAAATAAAACTAGAAAGAGCTTATTTATTTTAAATAATTTTATGGGTTTTCTGTTGATGCTGTAACGAATAACCACAAACAGTGGCCTAAAAACACAAACATATTATCTTACAGCTTTGACGTTTAGAAGTCAGAAATGGGTATCGTTGGCCTAAAATCAATATATAAACAGGCCTGAGTCCCTTCTGGAAACTCCAGGGAAATTTCATTTTCTTGCTTTTTCCAGCATTTAGAGGCACCCTGCATTTCTTTCTTCTGACCTCTTCCTTTACCACAGCATCTTCAAAACTCTGATATTCACTTATATGGAAGGACACTTGTTGCTACATTGGACCCATCTGTGTAATTCAGAAAAATTACAAGATCCAGAAGTAAGATAATCACATCTGCAGCCTCCCTTTTGCCATATGACTTAACACATATTTACAGGTATTGGAGATTAAGATATTTGACAGGCATTATTCAGGTAACATAAGAGCTGACATGTATTGAGTTCTTATTCTGTTTTAGTCATGCTTACAAGCACTTTCATTTCAGTTCAGTTCAGTCCCTCAGTCGTGCCTGACTCTTTTCGACCCCATGAATCGCAGCACGCCAGGCCTCCCTGTCCATCACCAGCTTCTGAAGTTCACTCAAACTCATGTCCATCAAGTTGGTGATGCCATCCAGCCATCTCATCGTCTGTCGTCCCCTTCTCCTCCTGCCCCCAATCCCTCCCAGCATCAGAGTCTTTTCCAATGAGTCAACTCTTCGCATGAGGTGGCCAAAGTACTGGAGTTTCAGCTTTAGCATCATTCCTTCCAAAGAAATCCCAGGGCTGATCTCCTTCAGAATGGACTGGTTGGATCTCCTTGCAGTCCAAGGGACTCTCAAGAGTCTTCTCCAACACCACAGTTCAAATGCATCACTTCTTCGGTGCTCANCAAAGTACTGGAGTTTCAGCTTTAGCATCATTCCTTCCAAAGAAATCCCAGGGCTGATCTCCTTCAGAATGGACTGGTTGGATCTCCTTGCAGTCCAAGGGACTCTCAAGAGTCTTCTCCAACACCACAGTTCAAATGCATCACTTCTTCGGTGCTCAGCTTTCCTCACAGTCCAACTCTCACATCCATAAATGACTACTGGAAAAACCATAGCCTTGACTAGACGAATCTTTGTTGGCAAAGTAATATCTCTGCTTTTGAATATGCTGTCTAGGTTGCTCATAACTTTACTTCCAAGGGGTAAGCATCTTTTAATTTCATGGCTGCAATCACCATCTGGAGTGATTTTGGAGCCCCAAAAAATAGAGTCTGACACGTTTCCACTGTTGCAATCTGGATTCCAGCTTGTGTTTCTCCCAGCCCAGCGTTTCTCATGATGTACTCTGCATATAAGTTAAATAAGCAGGATGACAATATACAGCCTTGACATACTCCTTTTTCTATTTGAAACCAGTCTGTTGTCCCATGTCCAGTTCTAACTGTTGCTTCCTGACCTGCATATAGGTTTCTCAATAGCTTTACACAGATTTAATTTTCTCTTTCTAACAGTACAGTGAAACAGTTACTACTAGTAGTTCTGTTTTTAAAATGAGGAAGCTAAGGCTCAGGGATTTTATGTAATAGTTCACAATCATAAGCTAGTAAGTAGTGCATTGTTTTCTGCAGGACCTCCATTCTTTGTATTTTAAACATAAACAAGGTATTTGCAGTGAGAATTATGGGTTCCTTCATAAGTGCAATCAATGCACCAATATTTGTATGACTAACATTGCCATTTCCAATTTACCTTAGGCCTTCGGGCCCTCTTATTATCAGCTAAAGCTGCATTATAGCACTGAGGAACTGATTCTTTGGCAAACTTCCAGTAAGCTGGTATCTTTATAATCTGCTCTAAAAAGACTCAAAATTTCGTACAAGATGATATATCAAGTAGCTAAAAATAAATTAGTCAATAATAGATATTTTTGTCTCTTTGTCTAAAGTAATTTTTGTATTTTTAAGCTTTGCATTATAAATGCTATAATTTACATAAAACAAAAATGCTTATCTTTTCTGGCTGTATAGTTCTAGTCCTATCATTCTCCCAACTCTTCCTCTTTGACTGATAGATTATTCAGAAGTGTATTGTTTTATTTCCCAAATATTTGGAGATTTTCAATATTTTTTTTTGTCCTTAACAAATTATTGGTTAGGAGATTTTTGTGGAAACTAACACCCATGGCCAGTGATTTGTTATGTAACTGAATATTCAAACACTCTGTTCAATAACTTTTGGATATCAAAAGGCATATTAATATGTCTCTGGTCAATAGGTTGTTAATTTCAAAAGTTAGTCCATAAACCTAAAATAGATTAGTAAGGGTGTTTTATAACCCAGGATATAGTCTAACTTTGTGAAGATTCAGTTCAGTTCAGTCTCTCAGTCGTATTTGACTCTTTGTGACCCAAGGACTGCAGCATACACCAGGCTTCCCTATACTTCACCAACTTCTGGAGCTTGCTCAAGCTTATGTCCATCGAGTCAATGATGATGCCATCCAACCATCTCATTCTCTGTTGTCCCCTTCTCCTCCTGCCTTCAATCTTTCCCAGCATCAAGGTCTTTTCCAGTGAGTCAGTTCTTCACACCAAATGGCCAAAGGATTGGAATCTCAGCTTCAGCATCAGTCTTTCCAATGAATATTCAGGACTGTGAATATTTCATGTACAGTTAAAAATAATTTATGATTTGCTATGGTTATATGGAGTGTTTTATTCAAGTCAGTTAGATTCCATTTGGTTGATAGTGTTTCTTAGTTCTTATATTTTATCCTTGCTAATATTTTATCTACTTGTTCTTTCTATTCATGGGAGAAGAATACTGATGTCTCCAACTAAAATTATAGATCTATCTGTTTTCTCTTTTAATTTGATCAGTCTTTGTTCATATATTTTGAGTTCTGTTATTTGGTGTCCAGCCATCTAGAACTAATATAGTCTCCTGGTGAACCGGCATTTTTGTTTTTATATAAAATGCTGCTTTATTCCCAATTGTCCTTGTTCTGAAGTATCAGTTCAGTTCAGTTCAGTCGCTCAGTCGTGTCCGACTCTTTGCGACCCCATGAATTGCAGCACACCAGGCCTCCCTGTCCATCACCAAGTCACAGAGTTCACTCAGACTCACGTCCATCAAGTCAGTGATGTCATCCAGCCATCTCATCCTCGGTCGTCCCCTTCTTCTCCTGCCCCCAGTCCCTCGCAGCATCAGAGTCTTTTCCAAAGAGTCAGCTCTTCGCATGAGGTGGCCAAATTTAGCATCATTCCTTCCAAAGAAATCCCAGGGCTGATCTCCTTCAGAATGGACTGGTTGGATCTCCTTGCAGTCCAAGGGACTCTCAAGAGTCTTCTCCAACACCACAGTACAAAAGCATCAATTTTTCAGTGCTCAGCTTTCTTCACAGTCCAACTCTCACATCCATACATGACCACTGGAAAACCATAGCCTTGACTAGACAGACCTTAGTCGGCAAAGTAATGTCTCTGTTTTTGAATATGCTGTCTAGGTTGGTCATAACTTTTCTTCCAAGGAGTAAGCGTCTTTTAATTTCGTGGCTGCAGTCACCATCTGCAGTGATTTTGGAGCCCAAAAAAATAAAATATACTTTAACACTAATGTAGCCACTCCATTATTCAAGATCTGTGAGAATCTGAGACTTTCTTCTTCCTGTAAGCTAGCAGTTACCTTACTACAGTTCCATGTAAGGCATAAAATTATTGGGTCAATATTTGTGCCTTCAAAAGATGGAAGGCAAATTATATCTCAGTAATAATAGTATCCATAAATTTAGCACTTTTCATCAGGTTCCCAGCCCTTATTTCCAAAGGGAAATATGAATGGACCTTAAGCATTAGGCTGTATGATACGTGAAGAAATCTGAGTTTAGGGCGCTCATATCTTTTAAAGTGGGCTGTTACATGCCTGCCTTTTGGTCCAGAGTAGGATACTGTGTCTATCTTCAATGACCATTCACTACTGGAAAATTACTGAAAAGATATTGTGAAACAAAAGTCAGTTAGTGTCCAGTCTGTGAGAGGTGCAGGTATGTAGACTATCTAGGGAAGATTGTCTTCCATTATTTCAAGTTTCTTTCAGTTAGTGTTCCCATGGTAAATCACTTCCTATCCTTTCACTTTTATTGTTGTTTGAGCTTCTTAGAGAGTGTATGATTTCACCCTTCTTTTTTAATCCAGTTTGACATTTTATTTGATGTATTATACAATTTATGTTTAATACAGTAGTTTATATTTTTAGATTTGTCTATATCATCTGTTTTTTTCTGTTTCCTCTGTTTTGTTCCTCTCATTTCCATTTATGTTTTATTTTGTAATATTTTAATATTATTTAGTATTTATTTTTAATTTAACCATTATGTCTTTCATTTTATCTCTTTGTATAGTATTTTAGCAGTTGTTCTTGAAGTTAAAATATACACTCAATGTTTCACATTCTACTTAGAATTAATATCTATCACTGCAACTAAAATGTAGTTGATATGTAGAAACCTTACATCATAGAGGTTTTGGTGTACTCCTCACTTTATGTTGTAGTCTTCATTTGCATTATATCTACATATGTTAAAAATTTCATCAGGTACTGTTATTATTTTTCTCATATTCTCAATTGCCATACATATTTTAAAGAACTTAATAAGAGAATTCTAGTCTATTTTTACTTAAACAGCTATCCATTATTTAACATTTGTGTTGCTTTTTAAGTTTCCATCTGGTATAATTTTCCTTTTATGTAAAAGACTTCCTTTAGCCTTTCTTTTAGAGTAGTTCTACTGCTGACAAATGGTATGTTTTCCTTTTTTCTTTCATCTAAGAATTTTTTTATTACACCTTTATTCCTTAAGGATATTTTTGATGGATATAGATTCTGAGTTCACAGCTTTTTACTTTAACCACTTTAAAAATGTTTTACTACTTTCCGCTATCTCTGGATTTTTTTAAAAAGCACATTGGCAATCATTTGAATTATTGCTTCTCTATAAGTAATGTGTTGATTTTCTATAGCTGCTTTCAAAGTGTTATTTATTTATTTTTAAAGTTTTCAACCCTTGTATTACAGTATATCAGAGCACGGAGCTTTCGAACTGTGGTGCTGTAGATGACTCCTGAGAGTCCCTTGGATAACAAGGAGATCAAATCAGTCAACGCTAAAGGGAATCAACACTGAATATTCATTGGAAGGACTGATGTTAAATCTCCAATATTTTGGCTACTTGATGCAAAGAACCCACACATTGAAAAAGACTCTGATGCTGGGAAAGACTGAGTGCAGGAGGTAAAGGGGGTGACAAAGGATAACATGGTTGGATGGTATCATCGACACAATGGACATGAGTTTGAGCAAACTCCCAGAGATAGTGAAAGACAGGGAAGTCTGGTATGCTCACAATGAGTTGGACATGACTGAGAGACTGAAAAACAACAAAAGCATGGACATTTTAAATTTATCTTGTTTGAATTTGACATTCTTGCATCTTGTAATATAAATATTTTGCCTATTTTTCCAACCATTTTCCTTTTTTTTAAATTTAAGTTTTTCTGTGTCATACTGTTTCTCCCCTGCTTTTGGACTCTGATAACATGAATGTTAGATTTTTTACTTCATCTCACAAGTCCCTGAGACTCTGTCAATTTTGTCATCCTTTTCCCAATTTGCTTTTCATATTAGATTTCTGTTGATATATTTTAAATTTATAAATTCTTTAGTCTGTTATCTCCACCTGCTATTGAACCCACCCAGTGATTTTTTTTTTAGTTTTATTATGCTATTATGCTTTATATTAGTAAAAGTTCCATTTTGTCTTTTTTATATTTTTCTGTCTTTTCTTCTGAGACCTTCTATCTTTTCAGTTGTTTCAAAAGTATTCACCCTTAACTTGAATTATATTTAAAGTAGCCACTGCAAAATCTTTGTTTCAACTTCTCTGTCATCTCAGAATTGACATTGATTCTTTCCCCTTGTGACATGTGGGGATTTCCTGGTCCATTACATGCTGCAATGTTATAGACACTATCTGTGAACTTTGAATACAATATTATGAGTCTCAAAGATCTACTGACAATATTGCTTTTTATGATACAGCAAGCAATCACCCATGTTACCTTCAACATCCAACTTCCTATATATCTGAGGCTGATTTCAACACCAAGAACATTTTCAGAGCCTTTGTTGTATTCTTCAGTTCTTCTCCACGTGCAATACTTAGTGGCACTTCCAATACTTTAGTAATTGTCAGTGTTTTAGTTCAGTTCTCAAGGTATTTGTATGCTCTAGGGATTGGTGTATATCCAGATTTGGGATGACCTCAGAAGTTCATATGCAAATTTATGGGATCATTTTCTTAAAATCCCATCCCATTATGATTGTTCTGAAACTTTACTGTACCTGGAGATCCTCCATCTGATTTTCTGAGAATATGACTAAGATTTGATCTCCTTGTTTTGTTGTGAACTTTCTAAGCGCTTTATTCTTTAGGGCTGGGAGAGAAGTCAGGAGACAAAACAATGGAATTTCCCCAAAGTCTGTGAGAACACAGATATTCCTCCCTTGGAGTCATAGATATCTTTCAATTTTCTGTGGCTCTGTGCCATGTGGGATTGCCCAAGGGCTAGGTTAAGATAGAATACTGACAATAACTCCCCCTACTCAAGCAGTGGGCTTTCTATTATATCCACCCCAACTCCTGAAGTAAAGTAAGTAAGTAAAGTAAAGTCGCTCAGTCATGTCCAACTTTTTGCAACCCCATGGACTGTAGCCTACCATGCTCCTCCGTCCATGGGATTCTCCAGGCAAGAATACTGGAGTGGGTTGCCATTTCCTTCTCCAGCTCTTATTATAAGTATTTCCCATCCTATTACTTGTACCAGAAATATAGATTTAATTTTTATGTTATTTCTGTCCATATTTGGTGCACAACCTAAAGATCATGCTGTCTTTGAATTCAGACTAGAAAAAGCCATGGGGAGGGGGAGAAACTTGCTTTTATCTCAGTAGTAGTTCAAAAGTCTTATTTCCCACCTCAATCTTTATGTTTTTATTGACTTTTCAGAATGGTGACTCAGATGGTAAAGAATCTGCCTGTAATGCAGGAGATCCAGGTTCAGTTTCCGGGTTGGGAAGATATCCTGGAGAAGGGAATGACTACCCACTCCAGTATTTTTGCCTGAAGAATCCCATGAACCTGGTGAGGTACAGTCTGTACAGTTGCAAAAAGTTGGACACAACTGATTTACTAACACACAAAGATAATTTCTTGAATCATTCTGTGCAGGATTTTCATTGTGTTTAGTCAGATAATTCACCTCATACTAGAACAAAATCTTCTGAATTTACTATTAAGCCTTTTAAAATTATTATTAAAATGAACTTTCATGTAACTTTTAAAAGTTTTGTGCAGAAAATTTAAAAAAATCATTCATTTCTTTATTTTTGTCCTTTTCTTTATCACGACATTTCAAGATAACCAAAATGAGAGATCACTGTTTGGTCTACAATTTTGGCAAGCCTTGTCATGGTTGTGATCCAGGAATGAGGATTTGGACATCTGTATCTAATAATTTAGAGTCTTAAAACTTACTCATAATTGTCAAACACTCTGAAGACTTACTTTTTCCATTAGGCAAAAGATACTTTATATAGATTCAGGGATCATTTTAGCTCTCTTGAGAGGTTGTAAAAATAATTAAAAATAATATTTGCACATGGTCAAAAATGATACCTAGTAGTAACTCAAAGCATGTATGTGAAAACCAAAGTGTAACTAGCTTAGTTGTGTCCAGCTCTTTGCAAACCCATGGACTGTAGCCTGCCAGGCTCCTCTGTCCATGGACTTCTCCAGGAAAGAATAATGGAATGGGTAACCATTTGAGAGAGTCATTTCCTAGGCAGGTTGATAAGAAGTCTCGGGGTCCCCAAGGAGAGAGGGGTCTGGAATTCTCAAGGAGGAAGAAAGGACAGACATTCTTTTTCCTCTACATTCCTTAGGATTATATAACAATAATGTATCCTGCCTGAGGACAGTCTCTGGATTAAATTTTCTGGCTAATCCTGTTATCTTAAAATGTAAATTATGGGAGTAGGTCTGGTGAGGTCTTTACAACATCCAGACATTCTTTTGATTCATTAGAGAGTATGTAACTCCACTGCTAACACTAGCAAGGGGGTACTCTTTCTGCCCCCTTCTGATACCTATGTCAGAAGCTTTCTCCATCTCCTTTACACTTTAATAAAACTTTATTACACAAAAACTCTGAATGATCAAGCCTCGTCTCTGGCCCAGGATTGAACTCTTCTCCACCAGAGGCCAAGAATCCTGGTGTCTTTTTGTGGTTTAGCAACAACCGTTCACATTCCCGTCTCCAGGGGATCTTCCTAACTCAGTGGTCGAACCCAGGTCTTCTGCACTGAAGAGAACTAAGAATTCTAAAATATAGTAAGATATAGGCTTATACAATATTTTAGAGTTCTCAGTCCTTTATGCATGTTATCTCGTTCAATCAACACCTTCTGAAATAGGTGCAGTTATTTCTCATATTGGAGAGATGATAAACGCTGATGCAGAATAAGTTAATATCATTAGAAAGTGGTGAAATTGAGATTCTAAGCAAGTAATTTGGGCCCTGATCCCATTTTATTAATCACTATGCTACACAGCCTACCTCAACAAATTATAGCTTGTGTTTAATTTTTATTATCATACTAGTAATACAAGTAATTTTTATTATCATACTATTCCTTTTCTTCCCAAGCAACTTCTCCCTTTGGAATAATAATATTCACTCTTCCATGTTCTTTAATTTATAGCCAAGCCTGAGTACTGAATCACACAATATGGGATTCATATCTTTCGAGTACTCTTCAGCTGCCAATTATCTTTACATAAGAATATCACTCACCCATAAAAAGAAAAAAATATGTCATTTGTAGCAGGATGGATGGACCTAGGGATTTTCATACTGAGTAAAGTAAGTCATAAAAAGAGAAATATCATAGACATTGCTAAAATGTAGAATCCAAAAAAGAAAAAAAAAAGTACAAATGAACTTATTTACAAAGCTGAATTAAGTCACACACAGATGTAGAAAACAAACTTATGCTTACCAGGAGGGTAGGTAGGGCAGGGATAAATTAGGAAACTGGAATTGGCATATACACACAAATACACATAAAATACATAACTAGTAAGCACCTACTATATAGCATAGTGAACTTTACTCAACAATCTGTAATAAGCTATATGAGAAAAGAATGTTAAAAAGAGTAGATATGTGTATATGTATAGCTGAATCACTTTGCTATACACCTGAAACTAACACAACATTGTAAGTTAAATATATACCAATAAAAATTAAGAAAAAAAGAATAGCATTCTGCTTGCTTTTAGAAAATCTGTAAAAATAAGAGAGTTGGTGAAATCACATCTTTGAGAGGGAAACAAAGTTTTGTTTTCATAAAATGTAGCTGATGACATATTGTCCTGGATACCACATGCTAAAGTCAATGGTCAAATAAAAATGTATTTGCAAAGCCACTGTGTTTTTGGAAGAGAGATGAAGCTATAATTGATAATGTCATATAGCTCCAGGTAAGAAATAAAATAGTACACTGAACATGTGCAAAAATATTTATAGCAGCACTAATCATAGTAGCCAAAAAAAAAAAAAAAAAAGGAGGACAGCCAAACGTCTGTTAACAGTAAACTGAATTAATCCTATGTGTATTTATGGAACAACCTTTTAAAATGAAAATAACTAGACTACAATCACATTTTACAACACATATGAATCTCAAGCAAATAATGCTGAATGAAAAGATATATCAAGTGGCTTTATATTTTTAAGTTTAAAAATAAGCAAAATTGATGGTTTTAGAGGACTAGAAAGAGTGGTTATTGTTTCAGAGGGAAAACAGTCACTAGGATGCAGGATGAGGGAATTTCTGAGATGCTGTTGAAATTCTTGATCTAGGTGTTGATTATACAAGTGTGCACATGTGGACATCACCTAACTGACACTTAGGAGTTGTGTATGTCACTATGTATGTTCCACTTGGTACCAGCTGACATTTTAAAAAATTGGGTGAAAGGAGAATAAAGTCTCAAAGGAATGATGCTTGCCTCCCTGAGCTTTTGTTTCCATATCAGTAAAATAAAGGGGCACAAGTAATCTCTATGTCCACTCTAATTTTGATATTCTGTGATCATTATGTTTGTGTTAGGTTTTAAACCATGGCCCCTCAGTTAACAAAAGATTAAAACTTACACATGCATCAGAAGAGAGTAGCAAATGGTAACTCATTGCAGTATTCTTGCCTGGAAAATTCCATGGACAGAAGAGCCTGAAGGACTATAGACCATGGGGCCACAAAGAGTCAGACACAAGAGAGCACACACACACACACAGAAGAGAGTAGCTGAGTTCAAAGAGGTTCCATCCTTGCTTTTCCTTTTTGCTCACTCCACATACCACCTTATTTTCCTTCAACTTCACATCTAACCCATTAGATATCCTGTTGGTTCTATGATTAACATACATACAGATTCCCACCACTTTGGGAACAGGGAACTCTGCTTGATGTTATGTGGCA
>SJYX01009472.1:0-59839 GCA_006410675.1 Oreotragus oreotragus
GATTGGGGGCAGGAGGAGAAGGGGACGACCGAGGATGAGATGGCTGGATGGCATCACTGACTCAATGGTTGCGAGTCTGAGTGAATTCCAGGAGATGGTGATGGACAGGGAGACCTGGCGTGCTACGATTCATGGGGTCACAGAGTCAGACATGACTGAGCGACTGAACTGAACTGAACTGAACTGTATCTTTATTGGCCACTTGGATGTTCTCTTTTGTAGAGTGTCTCCAGGCATTTTGCATATTTTACCTTCTACTGTATTCCATTTTAAACATTTTTCATATTGATTTTTTGATGTTCTTTATATATTCTGGATAGTAATTATTTGTTTAATATATATATAGTTCAGATATATTCTACTGTTTTTACTCTTTCAATGGTGTTTTTTATGGAGAGAAGTTTTTAATTACAATATAGTCTAATTTATTACTTTTTCTTTATGGTTAATACTTTTTGTGTTTATTTGCCTGCCCTAGGAAATAATGTCATGAAGATATTTTCCAAAGTCATCCGCATTGTTTCAACAGCTAGCTTTGACTATATTTTTTGTGTATTAAATGAGGTTGTGGTTATTATTCCCTTTTTAATAAAAACATTCAATTTTCTAGCACATTTATTGAAAAAAGCATCTTTTCAGCAATGCATTAAATAGACATCCAGATCATAAAAAGAAATGATGCTTTCTCTACTTTCAATTCTGTTTCATTGGTCTGTTTCCTCTTCCTTGTCTTATTATCATATTTTCCTAATTATTAGAGCTTTGTACTGTATCTTGATATATAGCACTGCCACTTTCAGCTTTGTTCTTCTCCAAGAATGCTTCAGCTATTCTTGGGCCTTTAAATTTCCTTAACTATTTTATCATCATCTTGTCAATGTTCACTCAGTTCAATAAGTTAAATCTATGGATCAAATAGATATTTTTACAATACTGAATCTTCCAAACCTTGATCATGGAATAGCCTGGCATATATTAGATCTTCTTTAATTCCTCTTGCTCCTTTCTTGGTGTGAAGGTCTTCTACATGTTTTACTGTGTCTATTTCTAGATGTCTATTTTCCAAATATTTTTTCTGCCTTTATGATGCCCTTCCCGCCTTCCCTTTCCCTACTTGTAATTGTTAGTTTCTTCTCTATATCTGTAAGGCAGTTTCTGTTTTGTGACAGTCATTCATTTGTTTTATTTTTTTAGATTCCACATATTCTTAATAATATAGAGTATTGGCCTTCTTCTGACATTTCACCAGGCATAATACCCTCCAGGTCCATCAGTGCTGTTGCAATTGGCAATATTTCCTTCTTTTTTTNGATAGTTGGTTGGCATCACCAACTCAATGGACATGAGTTTGGGTAAACTCCGGGAGTTGGTGATGGACAGGAAGGAGATGTGTATAAGAGACAGGCATAATACCCTCCAGGTCCATCAGTGCTGTTGCAATTGGCAATATTTCCTTCTTTTTTCTGGCTGAGCAGTATTCTATTGTGTGTGTGTGTATACGTGTACATATATATATATACAAACATACCCACAAGATGTTTATCCATTCATCTGTTGGTCCACTCAAGTTGCTTTCATATCTTGGCTGTTGTAAATAATGCTGCTATGAAAATTGGGGTGCATTTATCTTTTGAATTAGTGTTTTCATTTTCTCCAGACATACACCTAGGTGTGGAATTGCTGGGTCACAGTGTAGTTCTAATTTTAGTTTTATGAGGAACCTCTATACTGTCTTCCATAGTGGTTGCGTCAATTCACATTCCTACCAACAGTGTACCAAAGTTCCCTTTTCTCCACATCCTAGTAAACATTTGTTATTTGTAGACTTTTTGATGATACCCATTCTGACTGGGGTGAGGTGATATCTCACTGTGGATTTGATTGGCATTTCTCTGATGATTAGCAACGTTGACCATCTTACCATGTGCCTACTGGCCATCTGTATGTCTTCTTTGGAAGATTTTCAGGTATTCTCATTTTTAAATCAGGTTACTATTTTTTATATTGGGTTTTAGAAACCACATATATTTTAATATTACCTCATATGAATATTAAGTATAATATTAATGTTTAATTTTGATATCAAAAATTGACATCATTTGCAAATATTTTTTCCCTTCAGTAAGTTATCATCATTTTGATGATAGTTTCCTCTGCTATGCAGAATACTCTGATATAAATCACACCAATATTTCCTTGGATCTGTCTCTGAGGCAAAGGAAACATAAGCAAAAATAAACAAATGGGACCTAATTAAACTTAATAGCTTTTCTTATTATTATTTTGAATGAAGCTAATTGTTTGTTAAAGAATCATGTGGGGATAAATGGAGGTAGTGAAATAAACCAGTCAGCTTCTTCATAGAATTACTATTGCAAATATACTCAATAAATTTGCTATTTCCTTGCCCTAGGGACAACTTTCTTGCCACTGTTGTTGTGGTTGTTAGTGTTTTAGAGGGTTATTGAGGAAGTCTTTAGGTCATAGCTCTCTGTGTAGCTACCAGACAATCACTTTATGCTTCTTCTCCTTGATCCTGTTTTACCCACTAGTGGCTCCCCAGGCGAGCATGATGTTCATACAAATACTTAATCAACACACTTGCTCCTCTAGTTTCACTTCCCTTTACATTCCTTACTCTCACACAGGTCTCTAACAGAGGCTCATCCATTTTGTCATATACACATACACCCCTGGTTCTTGTGTCTATCAACAAGAGATATTTGTATAGGTCACTTGTGTTAATGCTTCTTAACTTTAAGAAAATTATTAAAAAATTGGTCAAATCTCATTTTTCTTTGGCATTTTGGTCCAGATATTATAGAAATTTGCAAGTATGCTTTGATTTTCAGATTTTATGTTTTAAATATTTATTATTTTTCATGAATTAAAAAAAGAAATTAGGAAAAAAAAAACTTCATTCTGCTATATTTAAGAGTCCAGCCAGTACATTTTGAAGTTCTCAGGTTATATTGTACTTTTTAGGTAAACAAGATGTCAAAGATTTGTGATGCTTCCTTTGTGCTTTGGGTATTTTAGGATTTCTTGAGTCCTGCAATACAAATTTTACTGCATCTGGAATAAAACCCTCAGCACAAGTGGTACTTATTAAAGGGGATGGAGTAGTACAGAGGTTAATATCATCGAGTTGAAGTTACAAAAGCCTGGGCTAAAGTATGAGATCTACCACACACATGTTGTACAATAGCTGAGAAAATTGCTTAATTTCTGTACATTTTAATTTCTATTTCTGTATGTTGATGATGGAAATACCCACCTCACAGAGATGTGGTAGGAGTTAAATGAGATAACACAGACAGAATGATTGTTGTGTAATTGTTGCCAAATAAACTACTGACATATGTCCGTTGTCAAAGATGTTTTTTCCAGTAGTTACGTATAGATGTGAGAGTTGGACTATAAAGAAAGCTGAGCACTGAAGAATTGATGCTTTTGAACTGTGGTGTTGGAGAAGACTCTTGAGAGTTCCTTAGATTGCAAGGAGATCCAACCAGCCCATCCTAAAGGAAATCAGTCCTGACTATTCATTGGAAGGACTGATGCTGAAGCAGAAGCTCCAATACTTTGGCTACCTGATGCGAAGAACTGACTCATTAGAAAATATCCTGATTCTGGGAAAGACGGAAGATGTCTGACTGAATCAAACTGTGAAACTGTTATAAAGTTTAATTACAGGATTCCATTTTTCATAATCCTTGGATAGAGAGATACATATAATTCTCCATATAAAAGTAAAATCATGTTGCTGGAGAAACAGAAACTGGTGGGCAATGATTCCTATGTTCTAGGACATTCATATCTGAGGGTTGAGCTTACTGGGAGAAAAGTTTTGCACATAGAAGTGTATGCCAGCTGGTGACATGTTATCTTTGCCTTGTCTACACCCTGACCTTTCAGCTTTATAACTTCCAAATGTTTATATAATGAGAACTGCCCTTTTAAAATTGACACAGTGATTAAAATTGAAAATGAGAGCTGAGACCGTTCTCTAATAAATAGGCTGGATCTGAGCATACATCTGTCCAGCAAAAATCTACTAAGCAAGCAGGCACACATTTCTTTGCTTGTATCTAAAAAGTGAAGGTGACATTTATACCGTTCAATAATTTTTCTCTCCATCTGTTTATTCAATGGTGAGATTTAAGTTGGCAAACGCTACATTCACATTGATACTATTCCTAGGCTATCTTTCAAGTATTCAGCTTTTAGAGGGATGCAGCCAGAGCCTTGTTGACACATACATCTCTTATAAATTTCAACTTATAAGAAAACACTCCTTCAAGAAGAGAACTGTAGTCAAAGCAGAACCTACCCTGCTCTGTTGGCAGTTCATCTTGCCAATGGATCTCCCAGTTCCATCAGTTTCCCAGATCCTCTAATGGGTTGTTTTAATAACTTTCCACTCAGGTATATAGCTTTCTTCATACCTGAATAGAGATGTACTGCAATTATGCAAAACCATCTTTGTCAGTGACTAACGGATGAATTCCCCAAAGCATATTAAGAATATCCACAGTAACTTCAGCTTTATACTTTTAAAGGAGAACAAACATTCATGCATGAATGAATGAATGGTATTGTGCTCAGCTGTGTCTGACTCTTTGCTACCCTTTGGATTGTAGCCCACCAGGCTCCTTGGTCCAGGGTATTTTCCAGGCAAGAATACTGGAGTAGGTTGCCATTTCCTCCTTTGAGGGATCTTCCTGACCCAAGCATTAAACTCACATCTCCTGTGTCTCCTTCATTGAAGGCAGATTCTTTACCTGCTGAATCATCAGGAAAGCCCCTAAAGATTCATAGATAAGATTAAATACAATAAATATTTTTATTCAAATATAACTAAAATCAAGTCACAGATGTCAATTGGATAAAGGCATTTTATTTTTTTCTCTTTTTGACCTAGTTTTCCTCTACCTAAATTCTAGTCACAGTGGCCTTTTGATTCCTTCATCAAGTTAGATCCATTTAACTAGTTTGTAGGGCCATTATCACTAACTGATTACTTTCCTGGGAATACTCTATATTTTCATATCTCAATTTAAAAGTCACTCAATTCAAGAGGTTTTTCTTGACTATTATTGTTTAACCTAGAACCTTGTTTTATTTTTTTCAGAGTGCTTAACATTATATAAAATAATTTTATGTTTTTTTCCTACAAAAACATTCTCCCTCCACTAGAGTGTAATCTTCAAAACAACAGGTACTTTTGTTTTGCAGTGGTTCCTCTGTGTAGAAACTGTCTCTTATACNTTATTGTTTAACCTAGAACCTTGTTTTATTTTTTTCAGAGTGCTTAACATTATATAAAATAATTTTATGTTTTTTTCCTACAAAAACATTCTCCCTCCACTAGAGTGTAATCTTCAAAACAACAGGTACTTTTGTTTTGCAGTGGTTCTTCTGTGTAGAAAACACTTGTAATACCGTAGGTGCTCAATAAGTATTTATTGAATAGGTGAATGAGTGACTACTATTTGCCAACCAGATTTCAGCTTTCTTCTAAGCTTCACTGAGATTTGATTCCAGCACATTTTGTTTTAAGCTAGGATCCCAAACTAATCAAATTAAGTCATGGTGACCACACTATATTATATTCCATGATACATTTATATTCCATGATACACACTGTTCAACTTTATTTCTGGTTACCAAAATCACTTTTTTATATTCCTGCTGTGAAACAACACAGACCTTTCCAATTAATATATGCCCAGTCGTGTCTGACTCTTTGCAACCCCATGGACTGTAGCCCACCAGGCTCCTCTGTCCATGGGATTTTCCAGGCAAGAATACTGGAGTGGGTTGCCATTTCCCTCTCCAAGGCACCTTCTGCATCTAGGGATCAAACCTGGGTCTCCTGCAATGAAGTATATAAAAAATGACTCCATCCCCTAGCTCTACTCTCTGGAAACAGCCACTATCAAAATTTTCTTGGGGATTCTTTGGGAAAACTCTCACCCCTCCAAAAAATTATATACATACATATATATACTTTATATAAGTTATGAAGATTAGCTTATAAGTTATAAATATTTTATAAGATTCAGATGTAAGTTATAGAGGTTTTAAAGTACAGATTGGAATGTAAAATACTCACTTCTCTGACTTGTTTTTTATTTTACAATGAATTTTGGTTTTAAAATGTACAGATCTACTTCATTCTTTCATTAGGTTCAGAGTATTCCATTGGAAAAATCCTAATTGGTATAAGTTTACATGCATTTATGAGGCTGTATAGGATATATTTTCTATAAAGGGTTTATTGGGACAATTTTTCTTTTATTTCTGGGCAAGAATTTTGCTCTTTTAAAAGATAGCTAATTATTTATTTGTTCTAAAGTAACATAAAATAGTTACTTTTTTTCAAGTTTCATAGTAAATCTTCTCTTTGATAGGAAAAAGCATGAGATAAGTATGTACCCTCTTTCAGTTTTAGAAGAACAAGATGGCATTTTAAACACTGCTTTTGGTTAGTACCTTTAAACCTAGCAAGTGAATATATAATATATATCCACTTACGCTTTTACTTTGGGAATAATAACATGTCTTTACAGTAGAATTGTGAGAGATTAGTTGTTAAGGAAGCGACTGTGTTATTTTATTTGAACTTCAAAGATAAATGTCTAGAAATACACCCACCTACTGTTCTATAATAAAACATTTTTATTTTGAAATAACTTTAAACTTACAGAAAAGTTGCAAATCTAATACAGAGAATTCATACACATCTTCCCCTCAGATTTCTGGTGGCTCAATCAGTAAAGAATCTGCCTGCAATGCAGGAAACTTAGGTTTGATCCCTGGGTCAGTAAGATTCCCTGAAGAAGGAAATGGCAGTCCACTCCAGTATTCATGCCTGGAGAATCCCATGGACAGAGGAGCCTGGTGGGCTACAGTTCATGGCGTCTCAAAAGACTCAGACATGACATAGTGATCAAACCTACACCATCCTTGAGGATGTCAGTGCATTTCAGATTCCCATGATATTAAACCATAGTTCAATGATCAAACCAGGAAATTAACATTAGCAAGCTCTTATCAGCTGAACTAAAGACTCATTCAAATATTGGTTTCCCTGTTATACTCCTTTTCACTTTCATAATCCAGTTAGGATCCCACGTTACATATAGTTGCTGCATCCTTCATCTTCTCTAAGCTGTGACAGTTCCTGAATCTTTCCTCTCCTATTGTGACTTTTCATCTCATGGTTAGTTATTTTGTAATTCTGATGTTTTTTCATGATTAGAATGAGGTTTTATATTTTGGCAAGAAAATTGCAGAAGTGATGTATCCTTTTCACTGCAGTATACCAAAGGGGAAATTATTTTATAATGTATGCCTTATAGCTAGTGCTATAAACTTCAGTCACATGGCTTATGTGGTGTTTGCTAGGTTTTTCCAATGTTAGTTTACTCTGTTCCCTTGGAAACTGATAAATATCTTGGGAAAGATATTTGAGGTTCTGCAAATATTCCATTTCTTCTCAAACTTTTATCCACTGCCTTCTTTATCCATGGGTGGATTTTGCTTGATTCAATTATAACTGTGGTGTTTACCTAATGATAATTCTACACTCCCCTCAGTACTTCTACATTTATTAATTGAAACTCTTTGTAAAAAAAAAGTTTCCACTTCTTTTATTTATTTACTCAATTACTTATTTATACTAACAAGACTTAATGGATATTTATTTTATTCTACAGATTTTAATTAAACATTGCCATTATATTTTTACTCCAATTGTTCCAAATTTGGCTATTGAGAATGTAACAGAATATCATAGATTGGGTGACTTAACAAAAATTCATTTCTCACAACTCTCGGGAATAGAAAACCATCAAAGTGTAAGCAGGTTTGATTTCTACCAAGACCTTTCTCTTGGGATTTGCAGACACCCATCTTCTCACTACATGCCTACTGTTTGTGCATGAACATCCTTTGTGTACCTCTTTTTAATAAGGACAACAGTCTTAGGATCCCACCCTTATAATCTCATTTAACTTTAATTACCTCACTAAAGGTTCTATCTTCAAATGTAGTCAGACTGGGAATTAGAACTTCAAGGTATGAATTCAGTACATAATAGCATTTATTTAAGTGCCTAGTAGTCAGCTGGCTGCCACCCACAGCCTCCCCTTCTATACTTGCCATCTGCTTCTGCTGAGGCTACCATGGTGTTTCCTTGATTCTTCATTCTGCCTTTCTTTCTGTTCCTCTAGTATGAAAAGGGCTATGATGAAGCTTGTACTTGTTCACTCTCTTAATTCTTACTGCAAGTATAGTCATGGTTTGAGCTCTTCAGGCCTGGCTGATTATAGGAAGAATGCATATAAAGGTCAGCAGCTGTCAATGGCTTTTCAGAAACCTTTTAAATATGCTATTAATTCCATTGGATCTGATATCTCATAGTCTAAGATCTACTGTGTGGATCACAACAAACTGTGGAAAATTCTTCAAGAGATGGGAATACCAGATCACCTGATCTACCTCTTGAGAAATCTGTATGCAGGTCAGGAAGCAACAGTTAGAACTGGACATGGAACAACAGACTGGTTCCAAATAGGAAAAGGAGTACGTCAAGTCTGTATATTGTCACCCTGCTTATTTAACTTATGTGCAGAGTGCATCATGAAAAATCTTGGGCTGGATGAAGCACAAGCTGGAATCAAGATTGCTGGGAGAAATATCAATAGCCTCAGGTATGCAGATGACCACCCTTATGGCAGAAAGTGAAGAGGAACTAAAGAGCCTCTTGATGAAAGTGAAAGAGGAGAGTGAAAAAGTTGGCTTAAAGCTCAACATTCAGAAAACTAAGATCATGGCATCTGGTCCCATCACTTCATGGGAAATAGATGGGGAAACAGTAGAAACAGTGACAGACTTTATTTTTGGGGGCTCCAAAATCATTGCAGATGGTGATTGCAGCCATGAAATTAAAAGACGTTTCCTCCTTGGAAGGAAAGTTACGACCAACCTAGACAGCATATTAAAAAGCAGATACATTACTTTGCCAACAAAGGTCCGTCTAGTCAAAGCTATGGTTTTTTCCTGTAGTCATATATGGATGTGAGAGTTGGACTGTGAAGAAGGCTGAGCACCGAAGAATTGATACTTTTGATCTGTGGTGCTGGAGAAGACTCTTGAGAGTCCCTTGGACTGCAAGGAGATCCAACCAGTCCATCCTAATGGAAATCAGTCCTGAATATTCACTGGAAGGACTGATGCTGAAGCTGAAGCTCCAATACTTGGCCACCTGATGTGAAGAACTAACCCACTGGAAAAGACCCTGATGCTGGGAAAGATTGAAGTCGGGAGGAGAAGGAGACGATAGAGGATGAGATGGTTGGATGGCATCACCGACTCACTGGACACGAGTAAACTCCGGGAGTTGGTGATGGACAGGAAGGCCTGGTGTGCTGCAGTCCATGGGGTCGCAAAGAATCAGACATGGCTGAGCGAGGGAATTGAACTGCACGGAGTCAAAGCCTGTGGTTTCTCTGTGCTTTTCTAATGTTACTGCAGTTGTTTCCCCCTCTGTTTTCCATCCTCTTCATTGTTTTTAGTTGACTTTGAGAAAGTGAGATGGAATGCCTTTCTTTGGCCATTATCTTTCATTACAGATAAACTCCTGGGGAATTGGGAGAAAATGGAGAAGGCAATGGCAACTCACTCCAGTACTCTTGCCTGGAGAATCTTCTGGACAGAGAAGCCTGGTAGGCTGCCTTTCAATGGGTCACAAAGAGCAGGACATGGCTGAGTTACTAAGTACAAATCTCAGGTAGACTAGGATATTCATTGGTATTATTAGTATTACGGAAGTTCTAAAAAGAGAATTGTGACTATTAATGGAGACTACATACTGATCAATTTTAAGACTTTTCTCAAAATATTTGTCTGTGCTCTTTATAATAATAAATAAAATAAGAGCTGCCAACATGTGTATTGAACTCTTACACCATGCCAGGTATTGTGCTAAGTATTCACAATAAAATCTAATTAACTCTTATAACCACTCTAAAACAGAGGTAACAGTGTTAAATTTTACAAATGAGAATACTTGTTCAAGGCCACACAAGTGATAAATATGAGAGCTGGACATCAAAAGCTTGTCTATCAACATAAATTAAATATTTTCAACTACTATTTTGTAGAGATTATTTTTGGAAGAAAAAACACAAAGAAATAAATACAGAAGAAACAATATCAACAAAAACATACCTCTATATCTTATAAATACCATTTCACTTACTGAATATTTCTAATAACTTCCCTACAATGTACATTAATTCATAAATGTACTCGTCGAATAAAGCAAACACATATATGCTATGGTCATTATTATGTATACTTTTTCACTGACAAAAGCGACCTATTGCCTCTGTTCTGAGTAGCCCATTTGTTTCATAGTTACTTACTTCCTTATACACCAGTTCTACATAGGAAATGAATACTGGCACTGGTTACTTTGTACTAATATGGCCAATACAGATTGATGCAGTTTTCTCTCCATGCCCAAATATCTATTAACATGGAGAAAATCTGGATTATCTGGTACTGAATGTGCAAAAATGAGTTCAGCTTTCTGTCCTGGATGATTGAATGCATCCCTGGATCAGCCTATCAAGGTTTAATTGAACTACAAATCCAGTGATAATTGGGATAGAACTTTGGTCCAAAACAGGACAAAAATAGTCTAAGCTTTAGTTAATGAACAGAAGCAAATAGAGACTTCTGCTTGCATTCATGGCATCCTTTGATTTTATCAGCCACTCAGGAACCATGGCACTGTAATATTTAAAATGAGCAGTTATATAACAATAATTATGAAGTGGTCACTTTGTGCTCCGTAAATGAGGCTAGAGAAATAAAATATAACAATAGGACATTTTAAAATACCTTCATCTGTATCTTAGATTCCTCAAGACTATACGTTTCTTCCTACAATATTAATGCAGCATTAGGTGCTTGTGCTGTGCTTAGTCACTCAGTCCTGTTGACTGTTTGAGACCCCATGGTCTGTAGCTTGCCTCTGTCCTCTGTCCATGGGATTTTCCAGGCAAGAATAATGGAATGGGTAGCCATGCCCTCCTCCAGGGGATCTTCCCAACCTAGGGATCCCACAATACGAATGGATTCTTTACTGTCTGAGCCACTATGCACCAGGTGCATAGTAGTTGCTAAATACATGTTTGATTTGCATGTATCAATGGTTCGTCTTTGGAGGAAATAGATTAGTAAATGAGATATAATAGAATCCATTCATCATGAAAGTTATATCTGTCGATGAAAAGATTTGGTCATTGAATAAGAGGATGTATATCTAGTTAGTACAGTAGTTACCACTGTCAACATTTTCAACTGACATTTTGAGCGAGTTCATTGTTTTAAAAATTACCCAAACTAGATAAGCTGCAGGCAAATTCACCTAACATTGTCACCTTGTCAAGGTTTGAGAGCTGTGATGCTTGCTTCTGAAACACTTTTGAAAATGTCATTACTTTAAAAATGCATATTTACAAATGCCCAAGGAACTAAAGTTAAAAGTGAGTGAGTAAATTGCAATGACAAAATTGTAAAGATGGAGAAGAGATTAGAGGTTGCTAGGGGTTAGACAATGGCACCCCACCCCAGTACTCTTGCCTGGAAAATCCAATGGACGGAGGAGCCTGGAGGGCTGCAGTCCATGGGGTCGCTAACAGTTGGACAGACTGAGCGACTTCACTTTCACTTTTCTCTTTCATGCATTGGAGAAGGAAATGGCAACCCACTCCAGTATTCTTGCCTGGAGAATCCCAGGGATGGGGGAGCCTGGTGGGCTGCCGTCTATGGGGTCACACAGAGTCGGACACGACTGAAGTGACTTAGCAGCAGCAGCAGCAGGGGTTAGACATGAGCTGGAAGAGGGAGAAGGGTGTGACTAAAGAAATCTCTTGTAAGATGGTTGTGGTGATGGAACCTTGTGGTAGCTGTAAGAATCTGCACATGTAATACACGTTTTAAAAGGCAATTGTAATAAAATGGTACAGACACATTGTATCAGAATGAATTTTCTGTTTTTCATATTTTTCTATTGTTACATAAGATGTAATCATTCAAAGGAACTGGGTGGATGGTACACGGAACCTCTTCACTATGCTTGCAACTCTTTGTGAATCTATAATTATTTCAATGTAAAAAATATAAAAATGATGGGGCTGAGTTAATCTTGACTTAGTATAATAGCTGTGAGTTGTTTTTCCTCACTGCTTCCATATAAAAGTTTTGTACAATTATACTCTGAATGATGCTATTTACAAGCTGTACATACTAGAGCTTTTGACAAGCAGTTGCAGGTGGCCTATCAGTGTACCAACGGCATCATAGACTCTTGTTGTTAAGTGACAAACGCGTGGTATTCAACATGATATTTCTCTTTAGAGGGCAGAATATCTCAAGTGTTTCATTCCAGACATTGTTGTGACACTTACTGGTTTCTACCTTTATTGCATATATGGTTTTATATATTTCACCAGTATAATAAAAATGTGAAATACTGGAGTTGTACTGATTTTATAGGTTTTTCTGTCATGTCAGTTATACTTTGAAGCAATATATCAATATTCTGTTATTTTCTGATTCTTTCTTGTGTTCATATATACATATATTATGGTTAGGTGAGTGGTGTAGATCTTCCTTATAATAAATGAGCAATGCTGTGAGACACATAGCTGGAATCTTAGTATATATGTATAAAAGTGGATGAGAAGAATATTAGAATTCTCTTTCATTGTCATCAATGCTAGGAGCCCCTAAAAGACAAATATACCATTTCATTGTTTTAGTTTGCATTTCCTTAAAAATTAGTGAAATTGAGCATAATATTTACTTCTGTTTGCATTTCCTAGTTTATGAATTGCCTCTTAGTATTGATTTGTCCATTCTTTTTCTACATAGGTAATATTCTTTCCCCAGTAGACTTAAGGAGCTGCTTTGTCTACATGCAGCTTTAGTTGTACGTGTTGAAAATATTCCTAAGCGTATCTTCAATGGGAGGAAGGTAAACACTCTGTATTCAAGAAATTGATGAAAAAAGAAAGTAAACAAACAAGCAAGCTGCATGTGGCTGATAGAAGAAGAGTGAAAGGCAGCAGGAGTGAAAAACAGTAAGAAGTATAGAAATATGGAGGCTATGTAAAGGATTTTGGTTTTTATCCTGAAGGAATGAGAAGCCTCTGAACTGTTTTAAGTTAGGTCTGGGTAGGATGAAGTAAAGAGACAATGGTGATGTTGTAAATGAGGTTTATTATAAGAATTCTTTAAAAATAATCAATTTAAAACTCTTAGCAAAGAATGGAAAGTGGTAAATATTGTTAATATGAATATAATAACGACTATTAACATTTTCATCAGAAGGAGACTTAAGTCTGGTGACGCTAAATGATTATTCCAATGACATGGCTATAAAGAATCACAGATAGATGTTTCTAGGCTAGATCTCATTCTCATTCTGATATCCAGAGTGTGAGTATGTCTACAGCAAGCAATTCATGAGCTCACAGCACAAATCTAGCCAGGAGAGTGATCCTGTTACAGAGTAAACATTAGGAGTATTAACAACAAAAACGTAATCGTGCATTAGGTCACTCTCACAGGAGTCATACCATGTGAGTGTGATTAATGTATTGGAGGCCAAAAGACTCAGTTACGATAGCATTTACACAGAAGAGGTCTTGGGAAACAATATTATCCTCATTATAAAGTTAATTGACCAGGATTTACAAGTGCCATTTTTTAAAAATTAAATAATCTGCAAGCTTCATGTTCACAAACACGCACATACTCTGTGGGCCCTCAATAAATACTAGCTGACTGACTGACAGATAAACATCCCCATAAACAGATAAACACTTCTAAGTGAAGTGCAGCCATATATTTAAAGAGGCAGTATCAGATCTACGTGTATAGAGATTAAATATATGAGGAACAGAGCGAAAATGCAATAGTGAAAATCTCTAAATTGTGAGCTGCTTAAAGAACCAATGAATATACCCTACAGCAATTGTTAAAGTATCCCAGATGAAAGTTTTATAAAATAGCTTTAGTCCACAAAATAGATGCTCTTCACCAATACTAAACAAATCCATTTTTGTTACTTTAAATCTTTATTCCATCTATCAATTAACTTGCAAATAATGCTAACAGTGACCTTGTTAATATGTGTGGTATATTTTGAGAAGGAGATATAGTATAAAGAAACAGGAGAGTCGAAACTAAAGATCAGGAAGTGGGCATTTCATTGGGACTCCCTGGCAGTCCAGTGGTTAAGACTTTGCCTTCCAATGCAGACGGTTGGGGTTCCATCCCTGGTCAGGGAGCTAGATAGCACAGGCTTCATGGCCAAAAAACCCAAACCCAAAACAATATTGTAACAACATCAATAAAGACTTAAAAAATGTCTCCATTAGAAAAATATTTTTTAAATTATTTTTTAAAAAAGCAGGCATTTGATTACATCCTCTCCTCTCAGTTCTCAGTATGCTTAAGTCCTATTAAATATCCTTACCTAAATTAATGAATAGATCCTTAATAATGTAACTGAAATGCAGAACACAGATTCACAATCTTGATGTTAGTACTTAACTAATGATCTTAAGTGAGATTTAACCTTCCTTAATATTTTTCAATTCAATTGGAATAATTTAGTAAAACATTTCTTTACATGTTTCCTTAAATATGTGTAATATCTGGTAGAGTGCTGGGCTTTTAATAAGCAAGATATGTCTTCTTTGATATTAGTTACTGACTGATGGTGAAAATGACAATTTCCCCAGTAACAGAGGTCTATTTAGCTTCAGTCTCTCCTGACGATGGGACTGCAGTGAGGAGTTCCAGGTGTGAGAGCTGAACTCACAGGATGAGACAGCTGATGGATCTCTGGAGGACAGGACAAGTCTGGTCGAAAGATGGGTCCTGCTCTCTGGGTTAACACAGGTTAGATGCTTGAATTGTGTAAGTTACTCTGGCCAGACCCAAAGGAGAAGCTGAAAACCACAAACTCACGTTAAGAGGGAAGATAAAGGATATAAAGAACAGTAAGTACGAGTGCAGAGAAAACTCTAAACCCTGGAATAAAGACATGAGCCAGTCAATTGGATTAAAGAGCCAAGAAGAGGGTTTTGTTGTGGTGGCCATTTGTTTGTTTTTTAAGAACTTGTACTCGCCATTCCTTCAAGTTATATGGTGTACTGATTTCAGTCATGCCTAAGACTAACTGAATAGTTTTTAGCATCCCAGTCACTGCTTCATTTTTTGCAGAGGTTAGAGGTTCTTTGTAAGAACTGAAAATATATAGTGACACATTTTAAAGATTGCAGGTAAAGTGGCTTATAAAATGCCTAAAATTATGCTTTTCCTATACCTATTTATTCACTTCCCTCTTTTGCTTGAAAGGGGGCTAAGACAGAGTAAAAGGTACAGGTCTGCAGTGCGAGGCATTCAATTTATCTTCTAAAATGACATGAAATATTTTCTTCTTAAAGTTTTTAATAATCCTGTAAGAAGCTATTTTTAGGCCAAATTTAACTGAGAAAATGTTTAAAGAACAAAACTAATGAGCCTAATATTAAATAATAAGCGGTGGAACTAGAAACTAAGAATGCTTAAAATTCAGGAAAGCGTACCATGTTTCTGGTTGGAAAGACAATATTATATAGAAGGATGTAAAACAATTCCAACCTATATACACATTTTTAGAAATTGCAGTCAAAAATCCAAGGTAGCTTGTTTTAACTGATCAAATAATTTTTAAAAATATATGGAAATGTAAGAGTGTAAGAATTTTTTTAATTTTTTTAATTTTATTGTATCAAAGTATAGTTGATTTACAATGTTGTGTTTATTTCTACTGTATAGCAATGTTGTGTTATTTGATGCTTTATTAACAAAGTGATTCAGTTATATATATATATATATATACATTCACACACACATTCTTTTCCATGTTCTTTACCTTTATAGATTATAATGGGATATTGAATATCATTCCCTGTGCTATACAGTAGGACCTTGTTTATCTATCCTATATATAATAGTTTGTATCTGCTAATCCCAAACTCCCAATCCATCCATTCCCCCAGCCTTTTCCCTTTGGTAACCATAAGTTTATTTTCTGTATCTCTGAGTCTGTTTCTGTAAGAATTGACAAGAAATTTTGAAAAAGAAGAATATGTGGGAAGAATTTCCCCTATTAGTTAATAAAACATTATAAAGCTGAAAAAAAAAACCCAATAAGACAGGGGCATAAGAATAAGAATAAGTGGATACATGAATGATTTTTGGCTACTAAAATTACGTGAAGAGTAAATTTCCTAAGGACTGAATACTTCTGCTTAGCTCTTTATCTGTATCTACTCCTAACCCTGTCACCGCTCCTACTCCACTCATAACTCTAGATCTCTATTTTTGCTCCCTTTTTCTTTGTTTTCGGCCACACCATGTGGCATGTGGGATCTTAGTTTCCTGAGCAAGGACTGAGCCCATGCCCTCTGTTTTGGAAGCACAGAGTCTTAACCACTGGACTGCCAACGAAGTCCCGCTCTTCTTTAGGATTCTCTCCCTCTCTCTCCTTACCTATCTGTCTATGTCTGCCAGGCTATTTATCTCTCTATACGTATATCTATGTATATCTACACATAGATATGAAGCAGGTAAGAACATTTTATCCAAGATAACACAGATATATTGAAAAACGCTGAGGTTCTATTACAGTGAACATTTTCAATGTCTTTAAAGAAAATATATCAGCAATAGAATCAGAAGATAAATAATATAATTGAAAACATCTCCAACACATATGAGAATGGATTATCCCTAGACCACAAAGAGCTTTTACTCATGAATAAGCAATAAATCAGTTGTAAACTGTATGAAGGAAACTAATAGGCACATCCCGATCTGCATGGAATGTTACTACACAGCAACGTCTGCCAGGGCTTCTCAGGCAGCACAGTGGTAAAGCATTCACTTGCCAATGCAGGAGATGCAAGAGGTGTGGGTTCAGTCCCTGGGCTGGGAAGAGCCCCTGGAGAAGGAAACGGCAACTCACTCCAGTATTCTCTCCTGCAATATTTCATGGACAGAGGAGCCTAGGGCTCCATGGGTCACAAAGAGCTGGACACTAGTTGGACCAACACACACACACACACACACACACTCACACACACACACTCACACACACACACACACACAACGTTTGTCATTCACTAAGACACCTTTAGAACCTCTGTCGAAAATTAAGTGAAGTTCTCACTTCTATTCCTCACAATTTTTGCTTAGTTTCTCCTCTTAAACCATATCTAGAGAATTCAGTACTCTATAAAATTTGTTCTTCCTTACAATTCTTTCTCCTCCAAAATTTCAAGGCCTTCTAATTAAAATCCCCAGTTGATTTGAGTGACTAATATCAGCTAGATATTGATTTTTTAAAAAGCATATACTAAGGTAAAAGGCTTATGTCTTCTAAGGTATCTGCGTTTGTACAAGTAAAAGTCACAAATGTTTGATATTGTTTTATAGACTGAAGATGCAGAAGTCTTCTATGGATTGGTTTTAAAAGATTCTGGAATGGGCTACAATTAATATTAGAATTAAAATTCAGGAATAATTGTGTTCTGAAGAGGTTAATCCTTAAGATATATAAATACTCAATATTAAGTAACTCATCTTTTAAAAACATCCAACAATTATCAAAGAAGCCCCAAGCCCAGAGAGATTTGTCTTATATACTGGATTAACTTTATAGTATCACCAAGAGGAAAAATGCCACAGCAGTGGTAAATGATATTGCAGATGATAGTGAAGTCAGAAGAAAGCAAATAGTAAAGAACTGTGCAGTTAGAAGCCTTCCCAGGTGGCACTGGTGGTAAAGAGCTTGCCTGCCAGTGCAGGAGATGTAAGAGACCCAGCCTTGATCCCTGGGTCAGGAAGATCCCAGATCCCTGATGCTGGGAAAGATTGAAGGGAGGAGGCGAAGGGGACGACAGAGGATGAGATGGTTGGATGACATCCCTGACTCGGAGTTTGAGCAGGCTCCGGGAGGTGGTGAGCGACAGAGAGGCCTGATGCTGCAGTCCATGGGGTGGCAAAGAGTCAGACACGACTGAGTGGCTGAACAACCACAAATGGATGGGAAAAACTGAGTGGTGAACAAGGCACAGAGACAATTTTAATGGCACAAAAAATGAAAATTTAATTTTATTCCATATTTTTTGCCAAAATACTTTTATGAATTTCCCCATAAGCAGTAAACCACATATCATCTTAAAAGTCTGAATGTGTCAATGACCTTGTTGTTAAAAGAATAAGCACTTTTATGTGACACTTATCTTCTCACCCAATCATCCATCTCAAAATATTGAAGTAAAAGATATACAAACTTCCTCTACTTAAGAAAAACATTACTTTGAAAATAATTCCTGTTGATAAATGCTGATTTGTTCCCTCCCTAACTCTCACTTCTCTCCTTTCCCTCATTTCATCTTTTTTTCTCGTTAGTAGTTGATAGCAGGAAAGGCAATGGCACCCCACCCCAGTACTCTTGCCTGGAAAATCCAATGGACTGAGTAGCCTGGTGGGCTGCAGTCCATGGGGTCACTAACAGTCGGACAGACTGAGCGACTTCACTTTCACTTTTCTCTTTCATGCATTGGAGAAGGAAATGGCAACCCACTCCAGTGTTCTTGCCTGGAGAATCCCAGGGATGGGGGAGCCTGGTGGGCTGCCGTCTATGGGGTCACACAGAGTCGGACACGACTGAAGCGACTTAGCAGCAGCAGCAGCAGCAGTAGTTGATAGAAAAAATATCTTCTTTTTTTCTGGTTTTCTACTGTTGCTATCTTTTGCTATCTTTAGGAAGATCCTAGAACCATACTTAACTTTAGCTTTTCTTCACTGCTGTCTTACATTCTTTGGTATCTTTGACATAATGGATATGTAATTAATATTATTGGTGAGTAGAAAATAAACTTTATAAGATCAATAGCCAGTAATTATCTTAGGCAAATTATTCCATGCTCACTGTATGCCAGGCTTTATGTCAAGGACTTTATGTTTTACTTTTATCCCAGTTTATGAGCTAAATTTTATGACTACCCTATTTGTAAAGGAGGAAACTGAGGCTTAGGGAGATTGAGATTACAGGGCTAGTCACAGCTAAAGATGAGCGATTCCTGAAGGCAGAGAAGTCTGAGTCTAAACTAGACATGTACCCTACCCTACTGCGAGATGGGTCCCCGAAACAAGTCTTAACTCTGTGGGGACACTGTATTTCAAGAATAGTTTCAAACAATTCAAGGCATTTAGAAATAGCATGACATTGTGCAGTCCAGTGGTGAGTTAGTACGCGTGCCAAGTCCTGGGAGAGAGACAGAGGGTTTCCGTCTCTCTGCCTCGTGTTTCTCATTTCCTTATACTTGTTTCTAAGATCAAAGGTAAATTTATGAACTATTTAGTGAACAACCTGGCTTCATAAAGACTATGTACAGCCCACTGGTTTTGTAGATTTTTCCAGACAATATTTTTTTTTAGCGTATTTACTCTTTGGCTATTTCGATGGATAAAAGTGACCGGATGGAAACTCAGCCCTCACCTTCATCTCCTGGTTGCGACTAGGGCAAATGTACCTTCAGGTCTTATTCAACAGAAAAGACACATCCAATCTCATTCCAATAGGTTTCTGAGCAACTAGCAAAGATACATTATCTTTAGAAAGAGAGGGAAGAAATGAGCATCAGGTTACTAAAGCCATGACATCCTAATTAAAAGAGCCTGCATAGAGCGCCAGAGCGGGTATAGACAGAGCCAAAGTGATTGTGAAATCTTGTCGCTGAAGATGTCAGTAGCCTCAGAGCAGGTCCTTTAATTAGAATCTTCTTTTATTTTGTTTAAGCTCAAGACACAAAACTCATTGCAGTCACCCTGCCTAGAAACTGGGTTGCTTAGAACAAAAAGACTTGTCTTGGAAAAGAGAAAAATCAGGGTTGTAATGGTCCAAGTATATAAATATGTATATGGACCATCACTTTCTTGTAACAAATGGTAAAAAGATATGCAGGTGACAGTAAGAGCGGCATGTGGAGGGTCTGCTTTATCACCTACCTCTGACTGTTTCCCAAGCACAGCTCCTCGCCAATCCCAGGCCCCGGGCCATCATTAGTCCTTGCACATGGAGGCAATGAAGGTGTCTCTTCAAGTAAATCATCTGAGGATTTTTATAATCTCAAATAAAATTTTCTAATATTTTTTTCTAAGTTTTCCAGGTTTAAGGTTTTAATCTTTTATTATTTATTGAGCAGCAGTTTGGAAGAGCATGGTGAGAAACCCGGGATATATAGTTGGATGCAAAATCTATGCTGTCCAGTGGTCTATTAAAAACTAATAAGTTCTTTCTTTTCATATTATCACTGTTCTCTCCTCTGGTGTTTAAAAATTAATAGCATGTGGGTTTATAAACCTTTGCCTGTCAATCAGTAAAATTGCTGATAAATGTATTTTAGAGATTACATGGGAAAGTCTGCATATAAATTTTCTCTTCAACCTCCAGAAAGACCATAGGCAACTATTTCAACTGAACATATTTTCCAGTGTTTTTTTTTTTTATGATATTAGGATAAAGAAAATTACATGTCAACATAACCAAAAAAATAAATCTATTTCAAACTGCAACTTTGAAAATTAACCAGAAAAGATGTAAATAAGTAAGATAAATGCTGTGGAATAAAGGTAAATGTTTCTTACTCACTAACGAGGGTCTGATAAAACAACAAATCATTGTAAATAATGTCTTCTTGTTAAAATTAATAAGAATAAAATCAATAAGGGGGAAAGGACACTATTCTGACTTCTTTTTGGCAAGACTTAAGTCTCAAGTCTCTGTATTTATTTCCGGTTTTAAGTAGAATTGATTTGCATCTGCCTGTTAAGTCTTAGCTATGGATGTGGTTGGAAATTTATAAAACCTGAAGGAGTCTGACCCTTATCTAATGAGGGAAAAATAGAAAGCAGGCACACGCGAATCAGTTCAAAACGTGAAGTCATAATGACATTGACTATTGAATGTATTATTTATGCATCTGTAAATCCAACATATATAAGAATAAGGGGAGGAAAAAGAAAAGAAGGCAAGAATGAAGGGAAAAAAGGAAAAGAAGGAAAAAGGAGGAGGGGGAATGATTAATGGTGAATGTGTGATGAGGACTGAATCAAACATAAAAAGGCTTTAAGTCCTATGGTGTTTATTTAACATGCTTCTAGCTGTATTTTTTAAAAATCAGTTTTATTCTTTCAAGATAAGCATCATTCTTGCTTATCTTAGACTATGATTTTGAAAAAGCTTTACTCTAATTTTGGATTGTGTATGCCATTTGGACCTTCAATTTATTTGTGGCAGCAAGCACTCTGATGAAAGTACTGTTTGTCCTGTAATTGCTGTCTTCCAGGGAGCGTTTTGTTCCATTATAATCTCTTAGAACAGTTTATTCTCAAAAAGATGTGGCACAGACTGATTCTTCATTTTAAGGATGCCCCTTTAACTTCTCCAGATTTTAAACTAAAATATTATCTTGAATAATAAAAAGTGGGGAAAAAATGATCAGGACTGGGGACACATTTCAAAATTTATACTGAATATTTCTTTTATTTTGGAAACGAAAATATATTATGAAATATAACCTAACGCTTACAGACAACTCACTCATGCATAGATTAATGCTATAACTATGTGGATGGAAACAAATTTTGCTGGAGAAATATAGAGTGCTTTTTAGCAAACTATTTTTTAAAAACTTTCCTAATGCAGGCTTCATCATGAATGCAGTAACGCTGATTTTTAATAAAGACTATCAGTGTAAAGTATAGCTGTCTTTTTGATAAGCAAAGAATAATGACTTTATTATATGTTTTATGAATGCCATATTGTTGCTCATAAACTATCTTTGTGACTTTTGAAAACTGGGAATGAATAATCTGGAGAATGTGCATTTTATTTCAAGTATATTAAGGAATCTAATTCTCAGTTTCTCTCTCTCTCTCTTTTTTTTTCTTTTCATTAGAAAAGACCCTGTGCTGGGAAAGATTGAAGGCAGGAGGAGAAGGGGACAACAGAGGAGGAGATGGTTGGATGGCATCACCAANTTTCAAGTATATTAAGGAATCTAATTCTCAGTTTCTCTCTCTCTCTCTTTTTTTTTCTTTTCATTAGAAAAGACCCTGTGCTGGGAAAGATTGAAGGCAGGAGGAGAAGGGGACAACAGAGGAGGAGATGGTTGGATGGCATCACCAACTCGACGGACATGAGTTTGAGCAGGCTCCAGGATATGATGAAGGACTGGGAAGCCTGGCATGCTGCGGTCCATTGGGTTGAAAAGAGTTGGAAAGGAATGAGGGACTGAGCAACAACAAATTTTCAGGAACATTGTATCAAGGCCCAGGCGATGATATCTGGTAGGAATTTACTATGGAAATAATATATACATAATATATACATACTTGTAAAAAAATGATCTGAGGTGACACAGAGCATAGCAGAATGGTTGGAAATAAAGTTAGAGAGGTCAAGAAACATATTCTTCAACAAAACGTGGTTGATGAAAAAAAGCTTGTAATGGGAGCATATGACAAGGTCCAACGATTTAGCTTTAAATATAGCTCTGGGCTTGCAGATTGCCAAGTCAAATAAGAGTATATTTCTTATTGTATGACAAAAGAAAACATACCAAATCTTCTGACAAGAAAGAGTATCACTATGCAAATAGTATGGTAAGTAATTCTTGAGGAAGAAGCCAATTTTCAAGACACAGGTTAAAGATGGACTTTCAGCAGTTTTTAGATAGAAATTTCCTACATGTTTCAGGAGGAGGAAACGTTACGGTTTCCCATGAATTAACTTTTCACATCATTTACAAATGTATAATATTACAAAACAGTGTTGTAGAGTGGGGCAAGCAGCTACTTAGTCACTTGTAGTTCGTTTTCTGCCTGAAATGGTCTCCTTTTATAGCAAAGCTTTCTCATAGCACCCCAGTGTGGTACTTCTCATTCTATATTGTAATAACTGATCTACTTTCTCTCACTAAACTATAAGGGCCTCCCAGATAGCGCTAGTGGTAAAGAATGCGCCCTTGGTGGGATGTAAGACATGTGGCCTAGATTCCTGTGTTGAGAAGATCCCCTAGGGGAGGGCAGTGGCAACTCACTCCAGTATTTTTGTCTGGAGAATCCCATGGACAGAGGAGTCTTGTGGGCTGCCACTCACGGGTTGTAAAATGTCAGAACACGACTGAAGTGACTTAGCACGCACTAAGCTATAAACTTCTTGAAGGTATAGAATCTCTTGGTTAATATTTTATTCCTATTACTTAACATAGTCTCTGATACCTAGTAGATGCTCAATAAGTCCTTGGTGGATGAATGAATGGATGAATGAGTGAATTTAGGGTTGCACTGAGGAGTCTTCCTCATCAAGAAAAATCCTTGTCATCAAGGGTTTGGGGTCACACAATTGAGTGGGGAGAAAGGACAGGGGAGAAAGACAGGACTATATGTGGAGAGGGGTGGGTGTGTCTCAGCTCAGAACTCAGGTGTCACCTGCTCTTTTGAGGAGTTTCCCAGTCATTAAAAGTCAGCATGGATATTGATTCTTGTGAATTAAGTGAGGGATGAGAAAAGGTGTTGTTTAATAAGAGTTCCAAAGCTCAAGCTGCTGTACACTTGGGGGCTGAAGGAGAGAATCAGAGAAAATCCTGATACAATTCTATTCTAGAAAATGGCTTTTCCATGCATTCATTTTTAATAGCATATTTATCATAGTTGCCTTTGAGGAAGGCAATTTATATTTAGCAAGAACTGCTATTAATTAGTATTCATGGGCATAGCCTTTCTTTCTGTTTGTTCTGGTGTTCCAAAATTGCAAGGAAAAAGTGCCTGCCATTTAATTATATTAAATCAGATATGTGAACAACAGAATTCTGGCGTCAAGGACTGTATTAGCAAATTGTGCCAATTAGAAACACACAGCAAGTACCATGCACTTTCCTTTTGCATTAGTGGCTTTTAAATCATATAGTGGCATAGTAACAAATACAGCTAGCATGGTATGACTGTCACATTTTCCACACATTCATTTTTAGCTACTTTGCCTTTTAAAGAAAACATAGAGTAGGCTGTAGGCCTACACATAAAATGCTTCCCAAAATATGAGATAATTATATGCTTAAGGAGTAATATGCAAACACTCTTCTTCAGATAATTATGAACACTTATTTAACCACATGGGAAACTAGCCAAGAAGTAACGACATACTGCACTTTGGGAAGTCATCCATTTTTAATATATGAAACAGTGCCCCATCAAGTATTACAAAAAGAAAGTTAACAGATTTCTTGTGATCAAATGAATAACCAAAAGTAAAAAAAAAAAAAAAAAAGAGAGAGAATCCTAAAATGATAGTATCCATCACACAGTGCCCCATTAACAAACAAGGCTATGAAAGGACAAAAGTCTGCTATAAGAATAAATGTTGGCAGTCATAAATAAACTTTTGATTTTTAGTAGATTCTGAAGATATACCTTCCTCCAGGAGTATTCTTAAAAAACTGATAGAAATAAAAAAGTAAGTTTGTGTAAGCTGTGATTTGGGGCAATTTTATTTATACTTAAGTAAATCTTGATTAATTATGATAATTATAACATCAAATGAAGAAGATGGATCATTGAAATATACAAGATGCTAAATTATATTTTTGTCCATTGCTTAAGCATTGTAAAATCTAAAATTTTGCCAGGTCTCCATAATGATTTTAAACTAATTTTAGTATTAAGGAACTTTAAATTATATTGCCTTTGAAATTTAATTTATTTGAGGGCAAAACAAAGTGATGATGAACTTTAGTTTCTTTTAGGGTGTTTTTGTACATATTATTAAGAGTTTATTGTCTATTTGCTAATACTGTAATATTATCTCCTAAAGAAATTTTAAACCTTCTTTTATTATTTCAGGTAAAGTTTACACAGAGTTAGATTCATAGCCAGTAATTGTGTACTTTAGGGAGTCTGGCAAATTCACACAAATATATAACTGACACCCCAATCAAAGAACACTCCTCTAACCCAGAAAGTTGCCTCATCCTCCACTCCATCAGTCTCTATCACCCACAGGCAAACACTCCTCTGTTTCTGTCACTAAGAGTTTAATATGTTCTTGAACTTCAAACAAATTGAACTACCCACTATGTGTTTACTTGTTTTCATTGCTAAGTCGTGTCTGACTCTTCTGCAACCCCGTGAACTGTGGCCTGCCAGGCTCCTCTGTCCATGAGATTTCCCAGGCAAAACTACTGGAGTGGGTTGCTACCTCTTTCTCCAGGGGATCTTCCTGACCCAGGGATCGAACCTGTATATCTCCTGCATTGCAGGCAGATTCTTTACCAACTGAGCCACCTTATGCTATTTTTTTTTTTTTTTTGAGAGATTTATCTCTCTAGTTGCATGGAACAGTAGGTAATTCTCTTCTTCTTCTTCTTTTTTTTTTTATTACCTACTGGTGTTGCTTTGTATAATATGCAGCTATTTATCTATCTTTCTTCCTTTTGGTACATATTTAGGTTGTTTCCAGTTTGGAATCAGGGAACCTGGAGGGCTACAGTCCATGTGATCACAAAGAGTGACCGAGCACTGAACACACGTGCTGGTTTGGAATTAGAATTAGTGAAGCTGCAATTAAAATATTTTTACAGGCTTTACGTGGACTTATGTTTTGATTCTGCTTAGGTAAATACTTGGAGTTGAAATGCTGGTTCATGTGAAAAATGTTTAAGAAACTGCCAAGCAGTTCTCCAAGTTTGGGTCAGTTTACACTCCCACCATCAGTATATAAAAGGGATTTCTTTGCTCCACACCCTTGCCAACAGTTTGTGTTTTCAGTCTTTTCGGAAGTATGTTGCATACTTTTCAAATATTGGAGCATTTTCTAGATTTCTTTCTGTTACTAGTTTAAATCCGTTATGATCTAAGAACATTTTTGTGTGAATTATTTTCTTTTACATACAAGAAAGTTTGTTTCATTGTTTATCTTGATGAAGACTGAGTTTATGTTCAAATATTAATAATACTACACTCCCCTCACACTTCGGGGAAGGCAATGGCACCCCACCCCAGTACTCTTGCCTGGAAAATCCAATGGACGGAGAAGCCTGGTGGGCTGCAGTCCATGGGGTCGCTAACAGTCGGACAGACTGAGCGACTTCACTTTCACTTTTCTCTTTCATGCATTGGAGAAGGAAATGGCAACCCACTCCAGTATTCTTGCCTGGAGAATCCCAGGGATGGGGGAGCCTGGTGGGCTGCTGTCTATGGGGTCACACAGAGTCGGACACGACTGAAGTGACTTAGCAGCAGCAGCAGCAGCAGCAGCCCCTCACACTTAGTAGGGCTTCCCTGATAGCTCAGTGGTATAAAGAATCTGCTTGCAATGCAAGAGATTCAGGAGATGCAGGTTCAATCCCTGAGTCCAGAAGATTTCCTGGAGGAGGAAATGGCCATCCACTCCATTATTCTTGCCTGAAAAATCCCGCGGACAGAGGATCCTGAAGGGCTACAGTCCAAAGACCGCAAAGAGCCAGATGCGACGGAAAACAGCACATTCTCTCTCACAGCGTATTCCCAACTGCTTCCTGTACTCCTTTGTTGCGCTGTCATATATTTTAACTTTTGCGTGTTCTATGAACAGAAAATATACCATTATCTTTCGCTCCAGTCATTTCTAGAGCGATACAAGTTAAGAAAAACATAAATTTAATTTCCTTAATTTATTCCTTTTCCAGTGCTCTTCATATTTTGTGTAAATCTAAATTTCTTACATCCTCGAAGCCTGAATAGCTCTGAGTGTTTATTTTCAAGATAGTAATATACTCATTAATTTTAAAAACTTCACTAGTTTTTTGCTTGTTTGAGAAAATAATTTATTTCTCTGTAATTTTTGGATTATACTTTACTAGGTATGGAGTTCTAAATCGGTATTCTTTCTTCTAATACTTGAAAGGTATCACTATTGCATATCTTCCCACATGATTTCTGATGAGAAGTCTACCGTAGTTCTTATCATTGTTTCTCTACAGGTAATATGTCTTTTTTTTCTCTGCAAGATTTTCCTTTTGTCTCCGTATTTTAGCAATCTAAAAAGTGAAGTCGCTCAGTCGTGTCCGACTCTTTGCGACCCATGGACTGTAGCCCACCAAGCTCCTCCATCCATGGGATTCTCCAGGCAAGAATACTGGAGTGGGTTGCCATTTCCTTCTCCAAAATATGATATATAGGATTCCTTAATGGCTCAGATGGTAAAGTGTCTGCCTACAATGCGTGTAGACCCGGGTTCGATCCCTGGGTCGGGAAGATCCTCTGGAGAATGCAATGGCAACCCACTCTAGTACTCTTGCCTGGAAAATCCCATGGACAGATGGAGCCTGGTAGGCTACTGTCTGTGGGGTCGCAAAGAGTCAGATATGATACACAGGTGTTCCCTTACCCCTCCTAAACTAAATGCTTTTCTGAGCTTCTTAAATCTGTAGTTTAGGGTCTTGCCACTAACTTTGGAAAATTCTCAGCCATTATTTTTTTCAAGTCATACTTTGGCCCCGTTTGCTCTCTGCTCCTTCTAGGATTCTATGGATGTTAGACTGATATTGTCCCACAACTCATAGATGCTCCCTCTGCTTTCACTTTTTTCTCTTTGTATTTCAGACTGAGTAATTTTTATTGACTCAAAAAGATCTTTGTGAGTTCGCTGATCTTTTCCTTGACTGTGTAAAGTGTACTGATGAATCCACTGAAGGCAGTGTTCATCTCTGTTTTTATTTTTATATTTCTAGCATTTCTGTTTGATTTTAGTTTTAGTTCCATTTCTTTTTAGTTTGATTGCAGTTTCTCTTTCCCTCATGACGATATCTATCTGATCTTACATGTGGTATACCTTTTCATTAAGAGCCATTAACATAGTATAGTAATTTTAAATTCTTTGTCTGATATTTCCAAAATTAATGTCATATTTAACTCTGGTTTTGATGATTATGTTGCCTTTTAAAACTTTTTTGCATTTTTGTATGCCTTGTATGTTTTTGTTAAAAGCTGGGCATATTCTATACAATAGTTTAGATATTGAAATAAATACTTTTCTACACTTGGGGATGTATACGCCTGTCATTAGTCTAGCTTGATTGCTCTTATTTGAGGGCATACTGAAGTTGGATGGCGTTTTATGTTGTGGTGAGGCGAAACTGGGAGTTAAGATTCGTAAGTCTTGTATCTGTTTCAATTTCAGTAGCTCTGAAATGAAACCAAGATTTTAAACATTCTGAGCTCTTCTACCTCTTCTCTCTCCCTTTTTCTTCATTTATTTTCTTTTTTCCCTTTTATTTATTTTAGAAATGAAAGTACAACATCCATCTTGCCTACACAGGATGTAGACACGCTTTGAGAGTGTTGTTCCATACAGAGTTACAAAGAATTTTGTATTTGCCTCACGTGAAAAGTTGTGTGTACTTCTTTAGAAGCTTCAGATTTTTTATTTCTGATTTTGACTTAAAAACAAGGAGAACCAGGGACACAAAACCATAGCAGAATGACTGTTGTATTTCAATTAAAATAGGGCCTCTTTTCTTCTTATCACCCAATACCTCTATCTATAGTCAGGCAAAACCCAATTAGTTATTAATTGATGTGCATTAAAATTCATTAACTCTGCATGTGAGGCCTGGGCTATAATTAACTGTCTTTCTTACCTTTTGTTCTGAAATCTCTAAGTGAAAATCCCATTGCTAATAAGAAGGAGGGAAACACTATTGCTATCTGTAGTTAGTTAAAGAGCAAGGTCTTCACTGGATGACTGAGTGCCTGAAGGTCTGAGCATAACCAAGGAACATTATTAGATACCCCAGAACTATTTACCTGTTTGGAAAGGGGACAAGAAGTAGTAGTATTTTACGGTGTTCTCCTCTCATGATATTTGCACATTAAATTGCACTTTGTATATGTCTTCAATCAAATACTTACATTCAAACTTAAGATCTCAAAAAAAAAGTATTCCTTGAGTGTGCAATTTCAAATAAATAGCTTGAAACTCATCAATTTTAAACTAAATGTATTGAAATCACTATGTGTTTTCTTAAAACACACCTTACAAATGAATAATAGACAAAATAAATGATCTCAGACTCAAGTAAGAATATTCGTAAATAGCTTTCATTAGCTTCTCAGCATGACATTTGGATAGATTTACAGTCCCAGTTATATTGACACTTTGGTATCTGTAATCTATAAAAATAACCAAGAAAGTAACTATTATTTCCTGTTATCTTGAGCTCCATAAAAACTAATTATGCACAGACTTTAAGTGAAGATTTTAACCCATTTACAGTGGTTTCCATCCACTTGTAGACGCAAAAGAAAGATTATCATGTGAAATGAGAAATAAAGAAATTTATAAAATTTGGAGAAAGCCAATAGGAACTTTTAGCCCTTCCACCTCTCCATTCTTTAAATTGGATAGCTGGGGCCCCATAATTTTAAAATACTTTTGCAAAGCCATAATTATTGTTATATATGGGTTCGATCCTTGGGTTGGCAAGATCCCCTGGGGAAGGGAACAACTACCCACTCCAGTATTCTGGCCCAGAGAATTCCATGGAGTGTATAGTCCATGCATTCGCAAAGAGTCAGACTCTACTGAGCAACTTTCACTTTCATAGTATATCATGGTATATATGTATACATATATATATGTATGTATATATGTTTATGCCTGGAAAATCCCATGGGCAGAGGAGCCAGGTAGGCTGCAGTCCATGGGGTCGCTAACAGTCGGACACGACTGAGCGACTTCACTTTCACTTTCATGCGTTGGAGAAGGAAATGGCAGCCCACCCCAGTGTTCTTGCCTGGAGAATCCCAAGGATGGGGGAACCTGGTGGGCTGCCATCTATGGGGTCGCACAGAGTTGGACACAACTGAAGTGACTTAGAAGTAGCAGTTACATATATATATACACACACATATATACCATATGTATGTGTATGGTTGCACAGTCAGACATTACTAAAGTGATTTAACACACACTCATGCACATGAATATATATATGGTATATTATGATAATTATTATGATAAGTGTCAGAATTGTAAAACACATATTTTGCTTGAATTTAGAAAACTATCACTCATTTTTACATTAATTTGGATATACTGTAGATGGTTTAAGAATATGGCTCCCTGAAGATAACTACATGTGATGCTCAGAGCTGATAACTATTTCAGTGCTATTTTGTTCTAGGTATTGCTCTAAGTGTTTACACCTACTAAATAGTTTAACCCTTTGATTCGTTCTGTGAGATAAGTTCTATTACTATGAGCTCCATTTCACAGGTGAATACACTGGGGCTCTGAGAAGTAACCTGCTCAAAATCCCAAAGCTAAAAAGTGAAGGTCTGAAGGCTATGCTCACAACACCTGCCTGCTACTGCTGCTGCTCAGTTGCTTCAGTTGTGTCAGACTCTCTTGTGACCCCATGGACTGAAACCCGCCAGGCTCCTCTATCCATGGGATTTTCCTGGAAAGAATAGTCGAGTGGGTTGCCATGCCCTCCTCCAGAGGAATCTTCTCCACCCAGGGACAGGGCTAGAAATGGCATCTCCTGTGTCTCCTGCATTGTGGGTGGATTTTTTACCACTGGTCCACCAGGGAAGCCAACCTCTGCCTACAAACCTTCATATATGAGAATGGCCTGTCATGGTTAAGTAATACATATGCATCCAATTCCAAAGTATCAGTATTATGAGAAATTTCTCCAAACTTTGAAAATATTTTCAAATATTTTCTATGAATTACAAATATCTTCTTATGTCTTTCTGTTTTAAGTTCTCACTAGTGCTGAGATATGAAATGGTTGAAGAACAGGCCACTCACATATTCAAAATGTTGAGAAATTATTGAGTAAGGTGTAATCTCATTCTTCTGGGTCTCTTTGCTGGCTCCTCCTCAATGTCACTTACCCAGAGCCAGGTCATGGGCCCTTATTTTTCTTCTGCAGTCTCTCACTAGGAGTTTCCATTCAGTCACTGGGCTTTAAATCCATGTATGTGCTCATGGCAACTAAATTTGTATTTCTAGCCATGACCATTGAGTTCCAAATTTCAATATTTGTTGATCGTCTTTTGACATCTCCACTTCAATCAACAAATACCTCAGATTTAACATAACCTAAACAGAATTCTTTTCACAGCTATTTGTAAGGCCTCCCCAGACAGCCATTTTGCTTTTTTCCATTTCTTTTCCATGGGGATGGTCTTGATCCCTGTCTCCTGTACAATGTCACGATCTCAGTCCATAGTTCATCAGGCACTCTGTCTATCAGTTCTAGGTCCTTAAATCTATTTCTCACTTCCACTGTATAATCATAAGGGATTTGATTTAGATCATACCTGAATGGTCGAAAGTAGGGTCGGTTTCCCCTACTTTCTTCAATTTAAGTCTGAATTTGGCAATAGGGAGTTCATGATCTGAGCCACAGTTAGCTCCTGGTCTTGTTTTCGTTGACTGTATAGAGCTTCTCCATCATTGGCTGCAAAGAGTATAATCAATCTGATTTCAGTGTTGACCATCTGGTGATGTCCATGTGTAGAGTCTTCTCTTGCGTTGTTGGACAAGGGTATTTGCTATGACCAGTGCATTTTCTTGGAAAAACTCTATTAATCTTTGCCCTGCTTCATTCTGTATTCCAAGGCCAAATTTGCCTGTTACTCCAGGTGTTTCTTGACTTCCTACTTTTGCATTCCAGTCCTCTATAATGAAAAGGACATCTTTTTTGGGTGTTAGTTCTAAAAAGTCTTGTAGGTCTTCATAGAACCATTCAATTCAGCTTCTTCAGTGTTACTTGTTGGGGCATAGACTTGGATTACTGTGATATTGAATGGTTTGCCTTGGAAATGAACAGAGATCATTCTGTCATTTTTGAGATTATTTAACTTCTATGCAGAGTACATCATGTGAAACACAAGACTGGAAGAAACACAAGCTGGAATCAAGATTGCTGGGAGAAATATCAATAACCTCAGATATGCAGATGACACCACCCTTATGGCAGAAAGTGAGGAGGAGCTAAAAAGCCTCTTGATGAAAGTAAAAGAGGAGAGTGAAAAAGTTGGCTTACAGCTCAACATTCAGAAAACGAAGATCATGGCATCTGGTCCCATCACTTCATGGGAAATAGATGGGGAAACAGTGGAAACAGTGTCAGACTTTATCTTTTTGGGCTCCAAAATCACTGCAGATGGTGATTGCAGCCATGAAATTAAAAGACGCTTACTCCTTGGAAGAAAAGTTATGACCAACCTAGATAGCATATTCAAAAGCAGAGACATTACTTTGCCAACAAAGTTCCATCTAGTCAAGGCTATGTTTTTCTCCAGTGGTCATGTATGGATGTGAGAGTTGGACTGTGAAGAAGGTTGAGTGCCAAAGAATTGATGCTTTTGAACTGTGGTGTTGGAGAAGACTCTTGAGAGTCCCTTGGACTGCAAGGAGATCCAAACAGTCTATTCTGAAAGAGATCAACCCTGGGATTTCTTTGGGAAGACTGATGCTCAAGCTGAAACTCCAGTACTTTGGCCACCTCATGCAAAGAGTTGACTCATTGGAAAAGACCCTGATGCTGGGAGGGATTGGGGGCAGGAGGAGAAGGGGATGACAGAGGATGAGATGGCTGGATGGCATCCCGAACTTGATGGATGTGAGTCTGAGTGAACTCCAGGAGATGGTGATGGACAGGGAGGCCTGGCGTGCTGCGATTCATGGGGTCGCAAAGAGTCGGACACAACTGAGCGACTGAACTGAACTGACTGAACAGAATTCTGTAATCTCTTCTGTTCTCAAGCACAGATCAGAAATCAAAAGCAAAACTAAAACTTAGTTCAACATTCAATACTTTTTTAGTTCACTATTTTCCATATCAGTGAATACCACCCTCATCCATCCCCCAAATTAGAAGTCATTCGTAATCTCTGTCCCCTCATCTTCCACATTCAGTCCTTTCACACATCGTCTCGGTTATTCTTCCAAATCACATTTTATATCCATTTTGGGGGGAGGCAAGGGAAGGGCGCTATGCTGAGGACTCCTTTCTGTGTGCTGGATTCTAGCTGTGGTTCCCAGGCTTCTCACTGTGGTGGCTTCTCTTGTTGCAGAGCATGGGTTCTTTTATCCAGTCATTTTTAAAGACCCAGCTCAAAGCTACTTTTCTTTCTGTATCCTGTGAAGTGAAAGTCGTTCAGTCATGTCTGACTCTTTGCAACCCCATAGACTATATAGTTCATGGAAGTCTCCAGGCCAGAATACTGGAGTTGAGCAGCCTTTCCCTTCTCCAGGATATCTTCTCAACCCAGGGATCAAACCCAGATCTCCCTCATTTCAGGCAAATTCTTTACCAGCTGAGCCACAAGGGAAGCCCAAGAATACTGGAGTGAGTAGCCTATCCTTTCTCTAGTGAATCTTCCCAACCCAGGAATTGAACTACAGTCTCCTGAATTGCAGGTGGATTCACTATAGCCTACTGACCCAATTAATTCATGCTTCCCAGTTGGGTCAGTAAGGCTACAAAGATAAAAGTGGCTTTGAGCTGGATCTTTTGTTCAAAGTTATATAAATAAAATGTCTCTTTAAAATCACTTAGGGGAAAATGTTGACCTAGATTTATTTACATTTGTTAAAGGGCAGATGTTTAATTCTCCAGGTACCTGGTCAAATTAAATGTTTATTGTCTGATTCATAATAAATTAATCACACTGGGAAAAAAAATGAATGGATAAGCCTGTTCTCTGTGTCTGTGTTTCCATTGCTGCCCTGCAAATAGGTTCATAATAGCATGGAAACATATACATTACCATATTTAAAGTAGATAGCAGGTGAGAATTTGCTGTGTGACACAAGGAGCTCAACCCAGTGTTCTGTGACAACATAGGGGGTGGTATGGGGTGGGAGGTGGGAAGGGGTTCAGGATGGAGGGGACTTATGTATACCTGTGGCTGATTAATGTTGATATATGGTAGAAATCAACACAAGATTTTAAAGCAATTATCCTCTAATTTAAAAAAATGGATAAAGAAGGTGTGGTATACATATACAGTGGAATATTACTCACCCATAAAAAGGAATGAGACTGGGTCATTCGTAGAGATGTGGATGACCTAGAGTCTGTCACATGGAGTTAAGTAAGTCAAAAAGAAAAAAAAACAAATATATATTAACACAGATATGTGGAATCTAGAAAAATGGTACAAATGAACTTACTAGCGGGCAGGAATACAAACACAGGTCTAAGAGAATGGACATATGGTCATGGGTGAGGAAAGGGGGTGTGGGATGATTTTTGTCTTGTGTTAGATTTCCTCTGGTTTTAAAGAGTTTTCTTAAGAGTTGGTAACTGAATATATAATGAATTTTTTTTAAGTCATGCAAAATTGTCCAATTTCACCAAAATTTACGTGAAAATAGTAGAAACAAAGTCATTTCATTATAAGTAAATAGAGCTGCAATTTTATAGCTGAGGGGACCTTCATGTTATATAATACATCCCCCCACCAGGTACCCCCACCTCTGTTTTGAGTTGAGGAAACTGAATTTCAGAAAGGCCGAAGGACTTCCTCAATGTTACTTGGATAGTTATTGGCAGAAATGGGAATAGAAATCAAGTCTCATGATACCTCTTTAAGGGTGGATTTTCACTATATCACACTGATACTTCTTAAAAATTAGTGACTGGAAAGTAGAGAAGATCATTAGCAATGGAATGGAGCCCAAGCAGATGCTCTGGTGAAGTAAAGCTTACGGCTCAGAGCAGAGACACAATTAACAAATATGTTGGATTTGTCACGGAGGAGGTGAGTTTTATGACTCATAACGAAACTCCACAAAGGAAGATTTTGGCAGTTGCAGGTCAACTTTCAGCAGCCCTTGCTTGAGACTCAGCTTGCTTAATGGGCTGAGTTACCCTAGGTCCTCCAGGGGCTCATTAGATAAATGACTACAGTCTTTAGACCTTGAGATTTGGAGCTGAAGCTGCTTGTTCTGCAAGAGCTTGACTAGCAATGACTGTTAATATTAAAAAGCAATAGATCATTGGGATTTAAATTAGGGGAAGCAATGCCAGTTCTCTTCTGAGAGCATAGAAATATTGTGCAAGCCGGGAGATAAAAATATGCTATCAACTCTACTTTAATCACAGAAACTTGAATCAGCAAAGTCATATATCAACTCTATCTTCTCGTGGTTTTGCCCCATCATTCTGGGTCATGCCAATAAAAGTATTATTTTCTGCCAATGCCAAGAGATAAATATTGTATTAAAACATAAAGTAAAAATAGGGGAGTTATTTGTTTCTCTGAGTAGCACAAATAATAATGAAATTGCAAAAAAAATCTAACTTGCAAATCTACAGGGCAGGTAAATCCCACATAATTAGCTCAAGCTGCCTTTCTAATGGTTGCTACCAATTTAACACCCAAACAACAGTGCCTCAAATTTGTGACTTTCTTCTTAAGACCTCGAGGACTTCTGGAAAATTCAATAATAAAAATTTTTAATGGGAAAAGTCTTCTTTAAAACATATGAATACGCAAATAAGTGAAAGCATCTTTCATGAACCTTGTAACTGGTGGCAATAAGATGTTTTGATCCTGTGAAGGGGGAGAGTAACTTTGAGCTTGCTGTCTGTGTGGATGACCTTTCAGAGTTTAATCAGTTGAAAGAAATTTTGCTGAACTTACTTCACTGTCAGTGATCCTTGTGAGACTTGGTGTGCTTGACGGCATTCTCTTTTGCTCCAGGAAAGCTTTCTCCTCAAAGGGGGATGCATTAGCCTGTTTAGAACATTGGAAAAGTGATGGTAATTCGAGTAAGAGTTCATTTCTTACAAAGCCTTCTGGGGAACTTGGGTGGTTCGGTTTTCAGTGAAGATGAGAATTCGTGAAGCGAGATGTGACTAAGCCTTGTTGGTTTTGTAGTAAGGAATGAGACGTGCATTAAATCTGATTACCTATGATGCACTTTAGCTGTGAAAATCTCTTAATGAACAACATACTATCACACTTGATGCTTGTATTGAATTCTAACTTTCATTGTGTTGGGGAATTTTCACATGGACTGGGTTTGATATTTTCCTCTGCCAAGAAAAATTGCTGAAGACAGTGGTGCATACAGACCACTGTAATTCATTTAAAAATATTAATCCTATAGCTCCTTCCACTCGAGTGTTTTTAAAACACTTGGTAATATTATTTTCTCTTGAGTGATAGATCCAATATCAGCAGTCTTGAAGGGGGAAGAAAAGCATTATTGGGAGAAGCTTTGAAAATGTAAAGCTCAACAAAATCCTTTAAAATGTTAATTTTTTGTTATTCTTAGTTCAGTTCAGTTCAGTTCATTTCAGTCGCTCAGTCGTGTCCGACTCTTTGCGACCCCATGAATTGCAGCACACCAGGCCTCCCTGTCCATCACCATCTCCCGGAGTTCACTCAGACTCACATCCATTGAGTCAGTGATGCCATCCAGCCATCTCATCCTCGGTCGTCCCCTTCTTCTCCTGCCCCCAATCCCTCCCAGCATCAGAGTCTTTTCCAATGAGTCAGCTCTTCACATGAGATGGCCAAAGTACTGGAGTTTCAGCTTTAGCATCATTCCTTCCAAAGAAATCCCAGGGTTGATCTCCTTCAGAATGGACTGGTTGGATCTCCTTGCAGTCCAAGGGACTCTCAAGAGTCTTCTCCAACATCACAGTTCAAAAGCATCAATTCTTCGGCGCTCAGCTTTCTTCACAGTCCAACTCACATCCATACATGACCACAGGAAAAACCATAGCCTTGACTAGATGGAACTTAGTCAACAAAGTAATGTCTCTGCTTTTGAATATACTATCCAGGTTGGTCATAACTTTTCTTCCAAGGAGTAAGCGTCTTTTAATTTCATGGCTGCAGTAATCCTGAATTTTCTAGTATTGCCTGTAATGTCTTCCTCCTTTATGAATTGGGAAGGGGCCTGCCAGAGTTAGAACAGTAATAAGCAAAGTGATGAAGTCGTAGTTGGGTGATCAAAATACACCCAACTCTTTTCTTTGGTTGCTTTTCTACTCTCTTCATGGATTCTGAATCTGGAAGCTTGAGGCCAAGAGAGAGATGACACAGATTTTGTGGCTGCTGTGAAAGGCACAGGACAGCAGTGGGCATGCACTCGCCACGCATGGCCACACCATGCGCTCTGGAAAAGCGGCTCTTGTTCTTGGCTCTGTCAGTGTCCAGTAGGATGACCACACCCTCTGTTTCCCAATTACAGCTTGGTTACTCTAAAAATGATGACAAATTACTGACTTGTGTTGATTGTTCTTATTTGCGCTGTGACACATTTTATTAAGCACACTTTCCCAACCTATAAGTTATATTCCAAGAAAAGTGACCCCAGAAAATCACCCCATTTGGAATGTGTCACTGGTATCTTGGGAAGAAAGGAAAGGGAGGGAGGAAAAGTGAACACTGCTTTCACTCTGTGATTCTCTGTGAAATCAAATTGCTGCCAACACATGTCACTCTGATAATTTTTAAAGCAGATTTTAGAATTTAGTAGAGATGTTAAGAGGGCTGTGTTAGCCAGCAGCTGTAACAATCACCAGCGAGACTGAAAGATTCTCTGCATAAATTGGACTTAAGTCCAGTTAACGGAAAGATGGGAAGTGGGGGAAAGAGGCATTTTTATCCACATCTTTATGACTCCTTAGGGATTATTGCAGTACCATAGGAAGATGGAGAAGGTGCAGAGGACATGTTACTCTACTCCTTACTATCGATAAATGATGGACAGCCCCAAATAACAGTCTCTTCCTGAATGAAAAAAAGCAAATTTGGTCTTTTCAGCCCACTGAAGCAATGTCATCACCAAGCATTTAAAAAAGAAACAACCACTAGTAATAAATAGTGATTATTCTAAATACACAGACTGTAGAGGCTGCACATTACAGCCTTGAGAGCAGAAAAGTTTTCTTCTTTTCTGAAATCAGTGACCCCCAAACTTTGTCATTAGTAAAAATAATTAAGAGGTGCTCTAAGAGGGAATGGATGGATGATTGCCACTATGAGGCACATTCTCATTAATTTATTACTGATTTTTAACTTTGCTTCATTAGGACAGGTCTGTTGAAGGCCATTTAGGACTCAGGGGATTAGCCTGCACTTTACGTTGCCTCCATACTGGCTTCAGGGAAGGAGGATCATTTCAGTTTGTTGTCCTCTATGGACCTATATGTACAGGGAGGTGGAGAGAAATCTACTGCCTTGTAAATCTTCCAATCAAGGAAGTGGTCAATTTCTTTAAGATGTTCTTGAGACTGATGGAGTGGGCTTTTAGGAGTCAATTCTGGGAAAATGGTCATCAGCTAAGCAAATTGTGAAGCAGTGTATGTCATTTATGTTTCTGCCTCAGTGAGAAGTATGAATAAAATTTGATCTCATCCCAGATAAATTGGGAACCTGAAAGGATGCTAAGCTTAAGTTCCCTCCTTATCTTTAGCTCTGTCTGTGTTTCCAGCTGTCACATACTTCATGAAGATTGCCTCATGAAAAAGGGGGATCTCTCTTAAGTGTCTGATCTTAAAGCCACACAGCAGATGCCACCACACCTGATAGCAGAGGGTTCATTGAAGAAATGTTTTCTGGGTGAAGCTCACTGAAAAGAGAACATTTTTCTTTTTAAAACACTCCTGGCTGAATAACTTATTCTTATCAAGTCTCTGCCTTAGGGCTAAACATCTAAATCTATGTCTCTTGGTCTCCCCATGGATATCTCTTGTGATGGGGATGTAAAGATATAAATTGATCTATCCCTGAGTTGGGTTACCACTAAGGAGATGGGAATTAGGCATTTATTCGCTGTCTATCGCATAATTTGCTAGAGCTTTTCTTTGTCTCCTATAAAATAGTAAATGCCATGCCAAATACCCTTGAACTTTATTTGAAAGGATCAACTAACTACTTAGGAGTCTCTAGGGTGAGATTTTCCCCATCGTTATCATTTCTTTCATTTCTGCAAAGCCTAACAAAAACCTGGTATAAAGTAGTCCCTGAATAAATGAATAGTGTTCATGTACAGATACAAGAGCTTTTCCTATTATTTTCCCCATGGTGTTAGGTATAGAGAGTGTGATCTAAGATTACCTGAAATAAATTATTGAAATAAAAACTGAAAATTATACTTTTTTTAGTCATGCAAATGAAAGAAAACATCATTTTGTTTAATTTTGTGAAAGGTTTGGAAATCTGGATTATGTTTTTAGTGATTTCTTAAACCTTTTAAAGACAAGAAAACATCCAAATTTCCATGGTAAAAATAAGTGCACAAAATGAACCCATTATCCAATACTCATAAGGCACTGTTTACCAGTGATTAACAAATCCAATTGATATTAAGAACTTAGCCCCCTCTAATGGAGCAGACCACAGGGAAATATCAAAGAAGTGCTAACAGCTGGCTTGTTAATATTCTGTCTTTTTTCTTTTATACAAGAAAACAAATGGTAAAGCACAAGAGCAATTACACAGTAGTCCTCTTTAAGATAAGCCATATAAAGAAAAAGTACTGACTAGATTGAAAGCATTACCATATCCCAGATCATAAACTCCAATATTAGATATCAGGAATAGAAAGTGTCATTAACTTAAGGAACACTCGTACACAAGAAGTCGATTTTATTCTTTAATAAATACTTTACTAATAGAAAGACCCACTCACAGATCCTAATGGGGAGAAACATTTATCTCATTAAGTCACTGGTGCTGCTGCTCCTGCTGCTGCTAAGTCGCTTCAGTCGTGTTTGACTCTGTGCGACCCCATAAACGGCAGCCCACCAGGCTCCCCCATCCCTGGGATTCTCCCAGCAAGAACACTGGAGTGGGTTGCCATTTCCTTTTCCAGTGCATGAAAGTGAAAAGTGAAAGTGAAGTCGCTCAGTCGTGTCCGACTCTTAGCCACCCCACGGACTACAGCCCACCAGGCTCCTCCGTCCATGGGATTTTCAAGACAAGAGTACTGGAGTGGGATGCCATTGCCTTCTCCCACTTTGCACCATCTGTTTCCAAGTCAAGCCCCTAGGAAGGAGCCCTTCAAATAGCAAAAGAACCATACCGAATGCCAAATCTCACCTTTCCCTCATGTTTTAAAAAAATATCTCAGTTTATTTTGAATGAATGTGTAAGTAGTTATTTGAAAATAATTACTAAAATGTACTAAAACTAATAAAATAGTAAAAATGAAATATAAACACAGAGCTAATCCTTTCAAGAAGGTGCTATCTTACTTTTTGGATTCTCTCTCCCCTTTCTCACTGCCCTCCTGGACACATAAAATAGGTCCCAGCTGAAAGGTCAGTGGGTCACAGAGGTCTTCCCTGACTCTTAGATACAGAAAGCTCCTCACCCATGTACGGTTCATGTTGGTTAGATCATTATACTCATCACATGTGAGTTTCCAGGGAGCTATGACAACTTTTATCTTTAGCATGCTGCTAAGTCGTTTCAGTCATGTCCAACTCTGTGCAACCGCATAGACGGCAGCCCACCAGGCTCCTCCGTCCCTGGGATTCTCCAGGCAAGAACACTGGAGTGGGTTGCCATTTCCTTTTCCAATGCGTGAAAGTGAAAAGTGAAAGTGAAATCGCTCAGTCGTGTCCGACTCTTAGCGACCCCATGGACTGCAGCCTACCAGGCTCCTCTGCCCATGGGATTTTCCAGGCAAGAGTACTGGAATGGGTTGCCATTGCCTTCTCCATCTTTAGCATAGTTCCATTCTTTTTAGTACTCAGTGGAATGTCTGGCACATGGTTGATATTCTATCCATATTTGTTAAATGAATGAATGAGTGAATGAATGCAAAGCTTAAATGGTAGAAATTCAACTGTGCCAACATCACCCAAAACCAAATGGAGATTTTAATATTTTTATTTTTATTTCCAATTTAAAAACATAAGTAATCAATTTTATTCCTCAGACATCAAATCCAATTCTGTGGATAAATTTCTAAGATAAAGTAAATAAAAGTGTTAAAAAATCAATACAAATACAGACAAAATATCTGTTTAAGTTGCAATAATATTTCCTTTCCGACCTAATATGCTATGAATTATTTACTCATTTAATTTTTTATCCCTAAAAATCATAATTTTATGAAGTAGACAAATTATTGCAAAGGATTTCTCACTTGATAAATTAGTTTGCTTTTTAGAGAAGAGTTTGTTTCTTTCTTGTATAACCAAAGTTCAGAGTTCCATGTCCATGTGTCACTATTTTACTGAGTGGCTTCCTTTAAAATTTTTTAAAATATTTTTAAAACTTTTATTTTAGAGTATGCTGCTACTAAGTCGCCTCAGTCATGTCTGACTCTGTGCGACCCCATAGACGGCAGCCCACCAAGCTCCCCCGTCCCTGGGATTCTTAGTGGATTACCATTTCCTTCTCCAGGGGATCGTCCCCACCCGGGATCGAATCCGTGTCTCCACATTGCAGGCAGATGCTTTACTGTCTGAAGCACCAGGGTAGTCCAGCAAATAAAATTTAAGGTAACAGATTGGTAAAATCCAAATCTACTAAATGGAGAAGGATTATGATTTATCACCTTATATTTTGTATAGTAATCAAACTCTTTCAGTTTAAGTATGTCTGAAACAAGTATATAAAAACGAAAATTAATCTTTGCACATCTTCATGAATATTAAATGACTTCAACAGTGAAATAAGACAAGGAAGAAAAAATTGGTTTAAAATATAATTAACTTTTACTTCGATTTCACTGCTTAGAGTAGGAGGAACTCTTGACGTAGTTTCCAGCTTTTAGTTGTGTTGGATTTGAATGGTGGTGGTAATTATAATGAATTAAGAAGCTGCTGTAAACAATTTGTTTTGAAATGAACTTGGAGTTATATTTATTTGTACAATGTTGAACTTAAAATGGTTTAGAGTTTTTAAATTGTTCCCGAAGTTACTTTCAATTCCAAGAAAAAACTCCTCAACTTTGTAAATATTTCATTTCTGTTTTAATGTAAATGCATGCACGATAATTGCTTTTTGTTTCACTTTTGTGTTTAATATATGTCTGTGCATAGGATAATTGCTGTTGTGTTTCATTGTATTTCTGCCTCTTTTTTCCACCACAAAATAGGTAAGCATAATAAAAGATTATTGGAAATAAGGGTTAATATTAAACCTACTTTCAAAGTAATTTTTCCTTTGAAAAAGGATATCTTTTCCCTGTGTCTATTTTCAATCTATAAATATTAACATGAATTCAGCACTTAAAAGAATGTTACTTCCAATTTATACTGTTGTGTGAGAAATTACTAAATGCATAGATTCAAACTTCTACTCTACCCAAGCTAATATTCTTCATATTAAATGCCTAATGATCCCTAAAGAAAAATTGCAATGTATCAGTGTCTTTGCATTTAAAACTCTCTCCACTGGGGATATGTTATAGCAATATATAATGTAGCTAATTTCAGTATGATTTAAATTTGGTCCTATAATTGTAAGTGAAAGTTTTGTTGTTCCAATACTGTATACAAGACATCAAAGTAATCCTTTTTCTTTCAGAGACTTTTTTGATGTAGATCATTTTTAAGTTTTCATTGAATGTATTACAATATTGTTTCTGTTTTATGTTTTGATTTTTTTTTTTTTTAGCCAAAAGGCATGTGGGATCTTAGCTCTCTGACCAGGAATCAAGCTCGCACCTCCTGCCTTGGAAGGCGAAGTCTTAACCACTGGACTGCCAAGAAAGTCCTTATCATGATGTCGACTAAAAAAATATAGTCGACAAAAACCTGAAAGTAGAGATTCATTTTATTTGATGGGAAAGTTTAGGAGTTGGAGCCCTCGGGATACAGCGTATCAGTAGCTCTGAGAAAACTGCTCCAAGAAGGCAGCAGGGAAGTCAGGCTAAATACAAGTTTGCAGCGAAGGGAGCAGGCAGTTTGAACATCAAAGATCAGGTGTCAAGTCAAGGAATTTAGCATACTATTCTGTATATGGGAAGATGCAAGCCTCTCAGTTCAGTTGAGTTCAGTTAGGTTGCTCAGTCATGTATGACTGTTTGAGACACCATGATCTGCAGCATGCCAGGCCTCCCTGTCCATCACCAACTCCTGGAATTCACTCAAATTCATGTCCATTGAGTCAGTGATGTCATCCAACTATCTCATCTTCTTCCATCCCCTTCTCCTCCCTCCAATCTTTCCCAACATCAGGGTCTTTTCAAATGAGTCAGTTCTTCGCATCAGGTGGCCAAAGTATTGGCGTTTCAGCTTCAGCATCAGTCCTTCCAATGAATATTCAGGCCTGATTTCCTTTAGGATGGACTGGTTGGATCTCTTTGCAGTCCAAGGGACTCAAGCATCTTCTCCAACACCACAATTCAAAAGCATCAATTCTTTGGTGCTCAACTTTCTTTATAGTCCAATTCTTATATCCATACATGACTACTGGAAAAACCATAGCCTTGACTAGATGGACCTTAGTTGGCAAAGTAATGTCTCTGCTTTTTAATATGCTGTCTAGGTTGGTCATAGCTTTAGCCTCTGGGCTCACTGAATTAATTCCTTTCATAACCCCTCAGCTATCTGAGGCCAACCCTGTTTCCTCGTTTCCCCTGCTTCTTGCATTCCCCCAGCTCCTCAGCAATCACTTTGTGGAGGTGGCAGCATCTGCTGGATCAGTTTTTGGAGCCCTCATTCAACATTTGGAGGCCAGAAATCACTGATGGCTGTGACATTTCTTGTTGTTTAATATGGCAGGGGATATTTTCATTTCACAATGATAACCTTTTAATCACATTTCAGAGGAATGGAGAAGGGAGGCTTATGCATTGTTATGGGTTGAGGGGGTCTTAGAATGAGTATAGCAGAATAAATAGAGGATGAGGCTGTTGGAATGTTTATAAATACTGATAAAAGGCTGAAATTTGCTGCTGATGAGAGAAGAAAGTAAACTCTGGAAGGGCTGATGAATGAGGAAAGTGTCTTCATTAAGTCTAAGGACCAATGTATTAGGAGTAGTGGAGTGAAAACTGAATGAATGAGAGTATTTTCAAAGTGGGATGATTAAGTTTTCAGAGGTGAGGGAAATCCCAGTAATGATTAGACCAGGAAGAATCAAGAGAACGTGCTGTGAACATTAAGAATGAATAACAGAACTTTGAGACTATTTATTTGGCAAAGCAGTGACCAAGATGGCAGTAGCATCTGGGGCTGGAGGAAACCTGTAACCTAGACATCACAGTTATCAGGGTCAAGGATCTCCTGGACGTAGGCAAAACGGCAGGACAAGAAGGCAATAGCCAGAGAGCCAGAGCTCAAGAGGGACTTATCCCTGGGGAGTCAGAGCAATGAATGTGTGATCTAGAAGCTACACTGAAGAACTGTAGAGAGTTAGTTTTGTTGCACAGAAAAATCGGGCTCCATTGTGAGACCTCTTTTCCATAGTGGAAGGAAGTGGAGGAGCGTTGTGTGAAGGACACGACACGGTACAGGATGCTGGTGGTGGTGTTTTAGTCGCTAAGTCATGTCCGACTCTTGGGACCCCATGCACTGTGACCTGCCAGGCTCCTCTGTCCATGGGATTTTCCAGGCAAAAATACTGGAGGATGCTAGCAGACACTTTTGCTGGGGTCTCAGATCCTATTCCATCCCTTGTATGGATTCCATGAGCTCCTGCTGCCACCTTCCCATCCCCATGTCCCCAACTCACAGCCCTTAGGATGAAAGCCCAGCAACCTGACTTTCACAAAATTTCCATACAAACTAACAAAAATTCAGGATAGCCAATTAAACTTGAACGTCAAGTAAACAACAAATAATTGTTTTTTAGTATAAGCATGTTTTATGGAATATTTGAGACATACTAAAAAGAATTTGGGCTTCCCTGGTAGCTCAGCTGGTATACAAGATCCACCTAAAATGCAGGAGACTACCATTCAATTTCTGGGTTGGGAAGATCCCCTGGAGAAGGGATAGGCTACCCATGCTAGTGTTCTTGCTTGGAAAATACTCATGGACAGAGGAGCCTGGTGGGCTACAATCAAAGGTGTTGCAAAGAGTCACACAGGATGGAAAGACTAAGCACAGCACAAAAATAATTCATTGTGTATTTGAAATTCAAATTTAATTGGGTATCACATTTTATCTGGCCAGCCTCCGTGGGGAACAAACTTGCAGGTGTAATTTCAGCTGCAGAGCTCCTCTAAGAGGACAGATGAGGCCAAATTTGTGCCTGAAAATAGACTCTTGCTTGACTTCTTCCCTCTCCCTGCCCTGCTTCCCTGATTCTCTGGCGAGTCTCTCCCAGGACCACAGAGAGTACCTTGTACACAGTTCTTGTCTCAGTTTGTTTCTGTATAACCTGAATTTCAGTTCAGTTCAGTTGCTCAGTCGTATCTGACACTTTGCGACCCCATGAACCACAGCACACCAGGCCTCCTTGTCCATAACCAACACTCAGAGTCTACCCAAATCCATGTCCATTGTGTCGATGATGCCATCCAACCATCTTATCCTCTGTTGTCCCCTTCTTCTCCTGCCCTCAATCATTCCCAGCATCAGGGTCTTTTCCAATGAGTTAGCTCTTCACATCAGGTGGCCAAAGTATTGGAGTTTCAGCTTCAACATCAGTCCTTCCAATGAACACTCAAGACAGATCTCCTTTAGGATAAAATGGTTGGATCTCCTTGCAGTCCAAGGGACTCTCAAGAGTCTTCTGCAAGACCACAGTTTAAAAGCATCAATTCTTTGGCACTCAGCTTTCTTTATAGTCCAACTCTCACATCCATACACGATTACTGGAAAAATCATAGCTTTTACTAGACAGACCACTGTTGGTAAAGTAATGTCTCTGCTTTTTAATATGCTGTCTAGGTTGGTCATAACTTTTCTTCCAAGGAGTAAGCGTCTTTTAATTTCATGGCTGCAGTCACCATCTGCAGTGATTTTGGAGCCCAAAAAAATAAAGTCAGCCACCGTTTCCACTGTTTCTCCATCTATTTCCCATGAAGTGATGGGACTGGATGCCATAATCNAATATGCTGTCTAGGTTGGTCATAACTTTTCTTCCAAGGAGTAAGCGTCTTTTAATTTCATGGCTGCAGTCACCATCTGCAGTGATTTTGGAGCCCAAAAAAATAAAGTCAGCCACCGTTTCCACTGTTTCTCCATCTATTTCCCATGAAGTGATGGGACTGGATGCCATAATCTTCGTTTTCTGAATGTTGAGCTTTAAGCCAACTTTTTCACTCTCTTCTTTCACTTTCGTCAAGAGGCTCTTTAGTTCTTCTTCACTTTCTGCCACAAGGGTGGTGTCATCTGCATAGCTGAGGTTATTGATATTTCTCCCGGAAAACTTGATTTCAGCTTGTGCTTCCTCCAGCCCAGCGTTTCTCATGATGTACTCTGAATAGAAGTTAAATAAGCAGGGTGACAATATACAGCCTTGATGTACTTCATTTCCTATTTGAAACCTGAATTACAATGAGTTTATAGTAAGTCTCTTACATATGAAGGAGTTCCATTCACAGAACACATTTGTAAGTCCAAGAAAGTTAGCCTAGGTACCCAACTAACATAATCACTATATTGTACTGTACTACTGTAATAGTTCTATGATACTTTTCTCAGAGCTATACATACATAGTGTATATAATTGAGCTTCTCAGGAGGCTCAGATGGTAAAGAGTCTGCCTGCAATGCAGGAGATCTGGTTTGATCTCTGGGTCAAGAAGATCCCCTGGAGAAGGGAATGGCTACCCACTCCAGTATTCTTGCTTGGAGAATTCCATAGATAAAGGAGCTTGATGTGCTACAGTCCATGGGGTTACAAAGAGCCAGACATGACTGAGTGACTAACACTTCCTTTTAATACATATAATACCTTCACACAGATAATACATTAAAAAAAACATAAGAAATAAACATTTTAAAGTATAGTACCTTGAACGCTGAATATTCATTGGAAGGACTGATGCTGAAACTGAAGGTCTGATACTTTGGCCACCTTTTGCAAAGAAAACTCATTGGAAAAGACCCTGATGCAGGGAAAGATTGAGAGCAAGAGGAGAAAGGGACGACAGAGGATGAGATAGTTGGATGGCATCACTGACTCAATGGACATGCATTTGAGCAAACTCTGGGAGATATTGAAGGACATGGAAGAGCCTGTTGTGCTACAGTCATGGGGCTGCAAAGAGCTGGACACTGCGGAGCGATTGAAAAACAACAGCAAGAGTACAATAGCTGGCATACAGGGGCTAGCATGCATGTCTGCATCTTTGAAAGTTTGCAAGTTGAAGGCTGGATTGTAGGGAACTTTACTGCACTTTGAGAGAAACTGCATATAAAATTGAAGGAGTTTGCAGGGAGATAAGCAATGGGACCATGAGTCAGGAAGGAAAAAACAGGAGGAAATTTGCTTCAGTTTTACAGATGAAGAAGTTTCTTAACTTGCCAGACTGATAGAGATAGAAAGTGGCATTGCTGAGATTCAAACGTAAATTGATCTGATGCCTAAGCCTTTGCACACGTTTCTACTCACACTCCATCCCTAAGGCAGAGGAGCATGCATGTAAGGTACTAGCTGAGAACAGAGCCCAGACCACTGACTGTCTTCTCCATGGTAAACAATATGCTGATATCAAAGGAAGGAGCCTGGTTTGTATTTTGTGTAATGCCTCAGAGAAACAGAGATCAGAGCAATGGATGGAATGGATTGATTTCAAGGTCAGAGGCCTGAAAGGAGCACTTTGGTAAAACTGTTCAAACCCAGAGCCAGGATGCTTCTGTGTGCTTCCTGAGCAATGAAGCCATTGGCAGCATCTCCCTGTGGTACTGGGAGGACCAGAGCGGAAGGGAAATCAGCTTTCCAAATGCCCCTACTAGAACATACATGCACTCTCAGAAGACTTTCCAATGAATCACTTCTGTGCTCATAGGTCCATGTTTCTCCCTTATTATGTAAATTTTCATTATGAAATATGTTCCAGGTTAAACAGCAGAGTGATTATTTTAGGTGAAAACCCAAGGACATTATTTTTAACGTAAAATATAGTTTCTTAAGGTGCTTTAGTATTGCATGTATGTATTGCTCTTTGTATGTAATGCTCTTTGTGATTTCTTTAATATGACCCATTTTTTCTTTCATTCTTATTAACACACATTTCCTAAGTATGAAATGTTAATGATATTAAAAAAATAATAGTGTTTTTCAATGGAAGGAGATTAAAAGTTTGAGGAATGTGTGGCTGGGGAAGGTGGAATATATCTTCAGCATTTGGACAGCTGTGGTTCCAAAATTTGGAGCTAAGAGGCAAGCAAAGAATGTTTTATTGCGAGTATCTAAAACAAATTTTATTGGAAACTTTTATGTTTGTAGGTCTGAGTAGTTTTTATAGTGAAGAGTTCTGAAAACTGCCATAAAATTTTGCCTTGGGGGTTATGATTACATTTGTATCTTTCCCAAACTTAGATAAATAAAAAAGACAGTTTTTACTGTGAGAGCTTAAAAGGTTAGAGAGGTATTTGGTCTGTGATGAACCTTTTATAGGTTTGACGTTATAGGAATTTATTTTTAAAATATCAATAAAAATACAACTTTAGAGACCTTGATAAAGAAATTGCAGGAAACTTGACTTTGAAGATTCAATTCAAATAGACTCACCAAGATGATTTAATTAATTTTTATACTATGCAAACTATCTTTAGTATTAGCTGATGTTACAATTTTATGTGGTTGTGATATGGAATTTATGTTTTCTGGTGGCTAGATAGAAACAGGAGGTAGAATTTTTCCTGCTAGAGCTATTTAAGCATAAGCTGGACAATCACGTGGCTGTTCAAATCAGACATTTGATTTTTTGGCTGTAAGAGGGATAGTTTAAAATGTGAAAATGTCCCCTTTCCTTCCTCTGTGTCACAGTTGAGGTTTTATCTTGCAAAACAGGTTCCCTACCAAAGTGAGAAGAGGAGGAAGAAAGAAGAAAGGGTGGGAGAGAGGGAAGAAGGAAGGGAGGGTGTATTTACAGTATAAATCATATATCTAAATCACACACATGATCTGAAAGAACTATGTAAAGAAGGAAATAGTTCCTCATTTTCTAAATGAGGTAAATGAGTCAGCGTGGAGTCAGAATTCAAACCTCAGTCTCCCTGATGCCTAAACCTGTGTTGCGTGCTGTTCTCAATTGCTTCTGTCATGTCTGACTCTTTGCGACCTCATGGATTGTCGCCCACCAGGCTCTTCTGCCCGTGGAATTCTCCAGGCAAAAATACTGGAGTGGGTTGCCCTGCCTTCCTCCAGGGGATCTTCCCAACCCAGGGATCGAACCCAAGTCCCTTGCATCTTCTGCATTGCAGGCAGATTCTTTCCTGCTGAGCCACTGGGGAAAGCCCCACCCAAACCTGTACATTTCCTCACTATATTAGTTTAAAAATTTTGCTACTTAGAGTGAAAGTTAAGATGAAAAATTAGAAAGTGATTGTCAGTCTAGTACATATAATAATATATAATGGAGAACATGGATTTGGGCTTCAAAGGCAATTGTCTCGAAACTTCTGGGTCAGTCAAATATATCCACTGGGCACCTGTTATGTGTCAGACGCTGTTGGAGGCATGACAGACTCTGCAGTAAAGTAAAAGGAGTTCTTGACTTTAGAAAGCTTACCTTCTGATGGAAACCAACAGACACGCACCTAAGACAATTCAGGCCATGATAAGTGCTTTGGAAAGAAAAAAAAATTGAGCAAAGAAGTGTACATTTGGTTTGGCTAAGAGTGTCCAACCTAAAGTCCATTCTAAAGGAGATCAGTCCTGGGTGTTCTTTGGAAGGAATGATGCTAAAGCTGAAGCTCCAGTNATCTGGTCCCATCATTTCATGGGAAATAGTTGGGGAAAGAGTGGAAACAGTGTCAGACTTTATTTTTGGGGGCTCCAAAATCACTGCAGATGGTGACTGCAGCCATGAAATTAAAAGACGCTTACTCCTTGGAAGAAAAGTTATGACCAGGAAGATAGCATGTTGAAAAGCAGAGACATTACTTTGCCAACAAAGATCCGTCTAGTCAAGGCTATGGTTTTTCCAATGGTCATGTATGGATGTGAGAGTTGGACTGTGAAGAAAGCTGAGCACCGAAGAATTGATGCTTTTGAACTGTGGTGTTGGAGAAGACTTTTGAGAGTCCCTTGGACTGCAAGGAGATCCAACTAGTCCATTCTGAAGATCAGTCCTGGGATTTCTTTGGAAGGAATGATGCTAAAGCTGTAACTCCAGTACTTTGGCCACCTCATGAGAAGAGTTGACTCATTGGAAAAGACTCTGATGCTGGGAGGGATTGGGGGCAGGAGGAGAAGGGGACGACAGAGGATGAGATGGCTGGATGGCATCACGGACTCGATGGACATGAGTCTGAGTGAACTCCGGGAGATGGTGATGGACAGGGAGGCCTGGCGTGCTGCAATTCATGGGGTCGCAAAGAGTCGGACATGACTGAGCGACTGAACTGAACTGAAATTTAGGGGCTACTCAGGCCTGTCTCCTTCCTATTCACTTCTGTTTCAAGATACAGCGATTTTTTTTTACAAAAGATAGTTCTGTAAATTGCCCTGCTGTTTTATTTAGAGAAAGACGGAAAAAAGAGAGGCTTCTTTCTCAATGCTATTACTTCTACATTCTAGATAGCTACCACTCAAGGATTATCAATTGTCTATTTATTTAATAATCAGCAAATCCTTAGTTCAGCAAGTTTATTTAGCATCTATAGGCTGCAAGGCACTTATATAAAAGATTTTGAATATACTTGCTATATCTTAGGTAGAGTTATCTAGCTATCAGATTTTACAATATAGACTCATAATCTCAGAGAGGACTTGTTATTTGTTCTAATATCTTACCAATGTAGGAATATTCTCTATGTCATTCCCAACAGGCAATCTTTTCTCCTCTGCTTGCACACCTCTCGTGGTGAAAGGCTCTTTATCTCATGAGGAAACCAATTTTAGTCTAGCATAGCACGGCTTGTCAGAAAGTATTTCCTTCTCTTGATCTCCACTATTCCATCTCTGACTGCTCAGGTCCCCCAAGGCTCTGTCCTTCCACACTTTTTTGCTACAGAATATCTATTTCCTCTTCATGTGACAGCCCTCAGAACAGTCTAATTGTACATATGTAACAATGTTTCTTCTCTAAAAAGAAATATTCTGATACATCCAAAGCTCACCAACATTCTTAACAATTTCCAGAACAACTGGAGAGAGTATTAGAAAGAATGACTAGGGAGAAAAGAGAATTAACTGCAGACAGAAATATAATGAAATAATGTGAGTCACTACTGCTGTGGGTGCCCTTTCTGGGGAAATATTAGTGAGGTGATTGAGAGAAGTGAACTTTAAGTCCAATTTAATGCCTTTAACAAGAAATGTACCTCACAAATTATCAGGATATCTAGGGATTATTTTTCAGTTTGTTCTCAAAGGTGAGCCTGTTTGAGAAGCTGGCTGTTAGAGATGATGTTGATAAAATGAACCTTATTTCCTATGGACTTTTACTCAAGAGACAGTAAGTAAAATATTCCCCTACCTGTATTAATCTAGAGAGCAGATTTAAAGGAAGTTTATGATTGTTTCTGTCAGTGAAGATCATACTCTTTCTTGGTCTTTGACCTAAACTGTGTTCAACAGAGGAGTGCTTCTATCTTGGACATTGCTGGAAAAAAGCAGAAACTTTTTCTGGAAATAAACCCAGTTTAGTTAGTGATTTACTCAGCTCCAGTGCCCACCTAACCTTTGAAGAATGTTAAATTAGGAAATAAGTCCACAAATCACCATATTGAAGTTGCTGTTGTTCAGTCATTCAGTCGTGCCCTATTCTTTGCCAGCCCATGGACTGCAGCATGCCAGGCTTCCCTGTCCTTCACCATCTGCCAATGCTTGCACAATCTCATGTCCATCGAGTCAGCGATGCCATCCAACCATCTTGTCCTTGTCATCCCCTTCTCCTCCTGACTTCAATCTTTCCCAGCATCAGAATCTCTTCTAATGAGTTAGAGCTTCACATTAGTTTGCCATATTATTGGAGCTTCAGCTTCAGTCCTTCCAGTGAATATTCAGGACTGATTTTCTTTAGGATGGACTGGTTTGATTTCTTTGCTGTCCAAGGGACTCTCAAGAGTCTTCTCAAACACTGCAGTTCAAAGGCATCAATTCTCTGGTGCTCAGCTTTCTTTACGGTACAACTCTCACATCCATACATGACTACTTTTAAAACCATAGCTTTGAGTACACAGACCTTTGTCAGAAAAGTAATGTCTCTGCTTTTTAATATGCTGTCTGGGTTTGTCATTGTTTTTTGCCCAAGGAACAAGAGTTTTTATTTAATTTTATTTTAATTTCATGGCTGTAGTCACCATCTGCAGTGATTTTGGAGCCCAAGAAAATAAAGTCTTTCACCGTTTTCTTTGTTTCCCCATCTATTTACTATGAAGTGATGGGACCGGATGCCATGATCTTACTTTTTTGAATGTTGAGTTTTAAGCCAGCTTTTCCACTCTCCTCTTTCACTTTCATCAAGAGGTTCTTTAGTTCCTCTTTGCTTTCTGCTGTTAGAGTGGTATCATCTGCATATCTGAGGTTATTGATATTTCTCCCAGTAATCTTGATTTCAGCATGAGCTTCATCCAGTCCAGCATTCCCCATGATATACTCTACATATAAGTTAAATAAGCAGGGTGACAAAATGCAGCCTTGAGGTATTCTTTTCCCAATTTGGAACCAGTCTGTTGTTCCAATTCTGGTTCTAAATGTTGCTTCTTGATTTGTATACTGATTTCCTAGGAGGAAGGTAAGGTGGTCTGGCATTCCCATCTCTTGAAGAATTTTTCAGTTTGTTGTGATCCACACAGTCAAAGGATTTAGCATAGTCAATGAAGAAGAAGAAGACATTTTTTCTGGAATTCTCTTGCTTTTTCGATGATCCAACGGATGTTGGCAATTTGATCTCTGGTTCCTCTGCCTTTTCTAAATCCAACTTGAACATCTGGAATTTCTCAGTTCACATACTGTTGGAGCCTGCCTTGAAGATTTTGAACATTGATTTGCCAGAGTGTGAAATGACTGCAGTTTTGAGGTAGTTTGAACACCCTTTGACACTGAGTTTTTTTGGATTGTAAGGAAAACTGACCTATTCCTTCCTGTGGCCACTGCTAAGTTTTCCAGATTTGCTGAAATATTGAGTGTAGCACTTTAACAGCATCATCTTTTAGGATTTGAAATAGCTCAACTGGAATTCCATCACCTGCACTATCTTTGTTCACAGTGATGCTTCCTAAGTCCCAATTGACTTCACACTCCAGGATGTCTGGCTCTAGGTGCGTGATCACACCATCATAGTTATCTGGGTCATTTAAGATCATTTTTGTAAAGTTCTGTGTATTCCTGTCTCTTCTTCTTAATATCTTCTTCTTCTGTTAGGTCCATACCGTTTCTGTCCTTTATTGAAGTTATGAGGATACACATGCTTTTAACAGGAAGAAAGGGGTTTCAATCCTGGCTCCTTCACTTATTAATCATATAACCTTGAGCAAATTACTGCTTTTTTTCTTAAATGAAATGTTGATAATAATTACCAAAGAGTAAGAGAATGGTATGAAAGGTTATCTCTTTCTTTGAACATGCATACCCAACTTGTATCAAGAAGCAAAGGCCTTGCACTTCTTATAATGATCATTATTATCAATTATTGAATAACTAAAAAGCAATCTTTAAAGTAAAGATGGCTTCTTAGAACATTATAAAAGTAGTTTTCTGGGGGAGAAGGAGAAGATGGTGGAGGAATAGGACGGGGAGACCACTTTCTCCCTCACAAATTCATCAAAAGACCATTTCAACGCTGAGTAAACTTCACAAAACATCTTCTGAATGCTGGCAGAGGACATCAGGCACCCAGAAAAAGCAGATCATTGTCTTCAAAAACAGGTAGGAAAAATATAAAAGACGGAAAAAAAGACAAAAGAGGTAGGGAGGGAGCTCCATCCTGAGAAAGAGAGAAGTTTCCAGACACCAGGAAACACTCTCTTGGCTGAGTCTGTGGCAAGCCTTGGAAACACAGAGGGCAACATAACAGGGAGGAAAAATAAATAAATAATTAAAAGCAACAGATTATGAGCCCAGTGGTAACTCCCCCAGCGGAGAAGCAGAGCAGATGCCTGCATCCACCACTAGCAAGCAGGGGCTGGGCAGGGAGGCGCGGGCTGCAGTGCTTTTTAAGAATTGGGTCAGAATGCCCCGAGCGTAACCAGAGCAAACTAACTTGGGCTAGCAAACCAGATTGTGGGATAGCTACCGCGCNGTAACTCCCCCAGCGGAGAAGCAGAGCAGATGCCTGCATCCACCACTAGCAAGCAGGGGCTGGGCAGGGAGGCGCGGGCTGCAGTGCTTTTTAAGAATTGGGTCAGAATGCCCCGAGCGTAACCAGAGCAAACTAACTTGGGCTAGCAAACCAGATTGTGGGATAGCTACCGCGCTAAAAGCTCTAACATAAGATACCGCCAGGACCACACACAGAACAAAGGATGGAACAGAATTAGCCCACTGCAGACCATCCCCCTCCGGTGACAGGCAGCCACAGCCGGTAGGGGTGGAAGGGGGCAATCACAGCCCCAGAAAAACTTCCAAACTGCAAGCAAGCTTCTTTGCTAACTAAGACTTCTGCNTATTTGGAGGGTGGTGCCTGGTTTAAGAAAAAACACCCTTGGAAAAAATAAGTTTTTTGGTTATCAGAAAGAAAGGATCATAAAATGTCAGCAGGTCTCATGGCCAGAAGATGATGTAAAAACCCTTAAGACCTTTTTTTGTAAAGCACCTGATTTTGATAAAGGTCAGGACTGCTGACCCCCACGTGACTCTGTATTCATCCCTATATGAAACAAAAGGTATATAAGAAAACCTGAAAAATAAAGAAATGGGTTCAGTTCCTGGAAAGACTGACTCCCCCATGTCCTTCTTTCTTGCTCCCCATTTTTCTGGCTGAATTCCCATCTGGAGCATGGATGCTATTCCGTGTAAACCAAGTTATTCAGCCTCTTTTTCTCCACTAATATTTCCTACTACACTATCCATTTCTAATCTCTCTATCTGTAATTAATTATGTATTTTTCCAAGGTCGCCGACGCCGTCCCCACCTTCGAATTCCCTGGATCCACCGGGGCTGGACCCCGGCACCCAGGAAGGCTTTCCTCTCTGCTAAACCTTTGCACCTGTGAGCTCAGCTTATTTAAAGTATTGAAAATGTCTGTAATAAAAGTATTAGTCACTCAGTCGTGTCTGACTCTTTGTAACCCCATGGACTGCAGCCCTCCAGGCTCTTCTGTCCATGGAATTTTCCAGGCAAGAATACTGAAGTGGGTAGCCATTCATTTCTCCAGGGGATTTTCCTGATCGAAGGATGGAACCCAGGTCTCCTGCATTGCAGGCAGTTTCTTTACTGTCTGAGCCATCAGCGATAATAAAATGCAATCTCCAAAGTTTGATCTTATTGATTAAACAATTAGATTAGATCAGAGTTACCCTTGTTTCAGAAAAAGGCTGGTTTTGTTTTCCCATTCATTTGTGCTCCCTTGACAACTGCTTTATCTCTCCTGAAAGCTAGGAAGTCTGACATGACTATTAAAAAGTGCTCTTGAAAGCCAGTGTGGTGACATGGGTGGTGAGGGTAGTGGAAACAGATTCCTTTACCACTATCCCATGGTTCTGTGGTCCCTGGAAATTCTTGAATAGCTTGAGGAATAGCAAGATGTCACACTGAAGATAACTGGTCTGTTTGCTGGGGAAATTGAAAACAAAGTCCAAGTTTTAGTATTAGGAATTCAGGTTGTTCTATACCTCTCGGTCCTCTGTTGTTTTATGAAATTACCTAAGAATCAGTTTTGTAAAGTGTAGGTGTGAACAATTTTTTTCCCTGAGCGTATTAATCGTGGACAGCAGATTTCTAACTTGGAAATAGGAATAGTCACGTGTGTTGAATGTTGGCTTTGGGAGATTGAGAGGTGACCTCTGGGATACGCCAGGTGGGTGTTGCATTATCCACCTCCTGGAAAGTCCATGGGAAGAAGACTCTTGGGAACTGAAAGGTCCTCAGGATTTGACTATTACTAAGTGAGGAACTATTAATTTTCAAATGAGGATAATTGCTTTACAATGTGACCTTGATTTCTGCTGTACAACAATGTGAACCAGTCATAAGTATAAATATATCCCTTCCCTCTTGAGGTTCCCTCCTCCCCTACCCCCACCCCACCACTCTAACTCATCACAGAACACTGGGCTGAGCTCCCTGTGTTATACAGCAATTTCCCACTAGCTAACTATTTTACACATGATAGTGTATATATGTCAGTGCTACTCTTTCAATTCAGCCCACCATCTCCTTCCCCTGCTGCGTTAGTAAAGGAAACAAACTGTCTGCTAAGAGCTAAAACTGAATGGCCCAACAGCAATGATGTTTTACAGAGAGGATCATTCTAAACTTACATTTTAATTCAAAACTGTGTCTTCTATAACATATGAGGTCCTCTTTTCAAAACATCTAATGTAATTGCATTTTTAGTTTTCTTAACCATTTCTTGAACCCTGTGATGAAACATGCATAACTGTTCCTTCCTGAATTTCACATATATATTTGTGCAGATGAGAAATGTGTGTTCCTTGCTGGAAATACTGATTCACTTGGCACATTTTATTCTGACCAGCCAACATGATGACTGTATCTCTCAAAGTCACCTTTGGTTTATTATTGGCTTACACTGCATGTAGGCTAAACCACATTTGACCAGTACTGGATGGGTAGTACTTTTATAACTAGAATTGTTATAAGTACTGATACTCTATTCTTGATTAGGTTTTTTCAATGAACACACAAAGTCTGAAGAGGGCTATCACTGACAGTGACAACACTGGAATTTTAGACTCTGCTAAGACATGCTCAAGCTGGTAATATCAGCCTTTCTTTCAGGGCATGTGAAACCCTGTTACAAACTAGCCCCCAAATCTTAGTGACATTGAAATGGAGCAGGAGCCTATGGTCCTTCCTGCCCATGGCTTCAGCCTGCCTTTTGTCTGTAGAAAAAGTTTAACCAAAGAATGAGTTTAATCAGAGGAGTGTGAAAAGGCAGAAGTAAAGGCAAACAGACAGGACAAAATAATGATTGTTTAGTCATTAAGCAAAGTCAAGGACATTTAGTTCCTCCTCAAGAGTTGCAGATAATATTCTGAGCTATGTCCTTTGAGTTGTCTTACAGATACTAAAACCCCCACCAGGTGGAAGAAGTTACCTACATGATGACCAGACTGTAGCCAGGACGTGAGCCGCCACAATGCTAAGACCTGGACTCTGCATGGCTTAAAGTGCCTTCATGGGTTCGTTGATCAAGAGCATTCCATTTAGTGTATTTCCATTCACTTTTCCCACTTTTCTCCTGGGGCTCTGAAGAATAGAGAAAGCTGTAAAAAGACAACACACAGTCTCAACCTACATGTTAGGGGTACGTTTAACCTCAGAACCACCGGGGCAATTTTCCTCCAGTTGCAAGAACAAACAAACAAAAAAAAGTGTTCTAGTTTCATTCTTTTACAAGTGGTTGACCAGTTTCCCAGCACCACTTGTTAAAGAGATTGTCTTTTCTCCATTGTATATTCATGCCTCCTTTGTCAAAGATAAGGTGTCCATAGGTGTGTGGATTTATCTCTGGGCTTTCTATTTCGTTCCATTGATCTATATTTCTCTCTTTGTGCCAGTACCATACTGTCTTGATGACTGTGGCTTTGTAATAGAGCCTGAAGTCAGGCAGGTTGATTCCTCCGGTTCCATTCTTTCTCAAGATTGCTTTGGCTATTCAACGTTTTTTGTATTTCCATACAAATTGTGAGATTATTTGTTCTAGCTCTGTGAGAAATACCATTGGTAGCTTGATAGGGATTGCACTGAATCTATAGATTGCTTTGGGTAGTATCCTCATTTTCACTGTACCGATTCTTCTGATCTGTGAACATGGTATATTTCTCCATCTATTAGTGTCCTCTTTGATTTCTTTCACCAGTGTTTTATGGTTTTCTATATATAGGTCTTTAGTTTCTTTAGGTAGATATATTCCTAAGTATTTTATTTTTTCATTGCAATGGTGAATGGAATTTGTTTCCTTAATTTCTCTTTCTATTTTCTCATTATTAGTGTATAGGAATGCAAGAGATTTCTGTGTGTTTATTGATTTTATATCCTGCAACTTTACTATATTCATTGATTAACTCTAGTAATTTTCTGGAGGAGTCTTTAGGGTTTTCTATGTAGAGGACCATGTCATCTGCAAACAGTGAGAGTTTTACTTCTTTTCCAATTTGGATTCCTTTTATTTCTTTTTCTGCTCTGATGGCTGTGGCCAAAACTTCCAAAACTATGTTGAATAGTAGCGGTGAAAGTGGGCACCCTTGTCTTGTTCCTGACTTTAGGGGAAATGCTTTCAATTTTTCACCATTGAGGATAATGTTTGCTGTGGGTTTGTCAATCATATATAGCTTTTATTATGTTGAGGTATGTTTCTTCTACGCCTGCTTTCTGGAGAGTTTTTATCATAAATGGGTGTTTTGTCAAAAGGCTTTCTCTGCATCTATTGAGATAATCATATGGCTTTTATTTTTCAATTTGTTAATGTAGTGAATTACATTGATTAATTTGCAGATATTGAAGAATCCTTGCATCCCTGGGATAAAGCCCACTTGGTCATGGTGTATGATCTTTTTAATGTGTTGTTGGATTCTGATTGCTAGAATTTTGTTGAGGATTTTTGCATCTATGTTCATCAGTGATATTGGCCTGTAGTTTTCTTTTTTTGTGGCATCTTTGTCAGGCTTTGGTATTAGGGTGATGGTGGACTTATAGAATGAGTTTGGAAGTTTACCTTCCTCTGTAATTTTCTGGAAGAGTTTGAGTAGGTGTTAGCTCTTCTCTAAATTTTTGGTAGAATAGAGCAGTGAAGCCGTCTGGACCTGGGCTTTTTTTGTTTGCTGGAAGATTTCTGATTACAGTTTCAATTTCCGTGCTTGTGATGGGTCTGTTAAGATTTTCTATTTCTTCCTGGTTCAGTTTTGGAAAGTTGTACTTTCCTAAGAATTTGTTCATTTCTTCCACATTGTCCATTTTATTAGCATATAATTGCTGATGGTAGTCTTTTATGATCCTTTGTATTTCTGTATTGTCTGTTGTGATCTCTCCATTTTCATTTCTAATTTTATTGATTTGATTTTTCTCCCTTTGTTTCTTCATGAGTCTGGCTAATGGTTTGTCAATTTTATTTATCCTTTCAAAGAACCAGCTTTTGGCTTTGTTGATTTTTCCTATGGTCTCTTTTGTTTCTTTTGCATTTATTTCTGCCCTAATTTTTAAGATTTCTTTCCTTCTACTAACTCTGGGGTTCTCCATTTCTTCCTTTTCTAGTTGCTTTAGGTGTAGAGTTAGGTTATTTATTTGACTTTTTTCTTGTTTCCTGAGGTATGCCTGTATTGCTATGAACTTTCCTCTTAGCACTGCTTTTATAGTGTCCCACAGGTTTTGGGTTGTTGTGTTTTCATTTTCATTCATTTCTATGCACATTTTGATTTCTTTTTTGATTTCTTCTGTGATTTGTTGGTTATTCAGAAG
>SJYX01009472.1:59936-80107 GCA_006410675.1 Oreotragus oreotragus
CTCTTTAACAAGTGGTGCTCCACAGAGCTGGTCAAGCACCTGTAAAAGAATGAAACTGGAACACTTTCTAACACCATACAAAAAATAAACTCAAAATGGATTAAATATCTAACCATAAGACCAGAAACTGTAAAACTCCTAGAGGAGAATATAGGCAAAACACTCTCCAACATAAATCACAGCAAGATCCTCTATGACCCACCTCCCAGAATATTGGAAATAAAAGCAAAAATAAACAAATGGGATCTCATTAAAATTAAAAGCTTCTGCACAACAAAGGAAACTATAAGCAAGGTGAAAAGACAGCCTACAGAATGGGAAAAAATAGTAGCAAATGAATCAACTGACAAACAACTAATCTCAAAAATATATAAGCTACTCCTGCAGCTCAATTCCAGAAAAATAAATGACCCAATCAAAAAATGGGCCAAAGAACTAAATAGACATTTCTCTAAAGAAGACATATAGATGGCTAACAAGCACATGAAAAGATGTTCAACATCACTCATTATCAGAGAAATTCAAATCAAAACCCCAATGAGGTACCATTTTAGGCCAGTCAGAATGGCTGCGATCCAAAAGTCTGCAAGCAATAAATGCTGGAGAGGGTGTGGAGAAAAGGGAACCCTCTTACACTGTTGGTGGGAATGCAAACTAGTACAGCCACTATGGAGAACAGTGTGGAGATTCCTTAAGAAATTGCAAATAGAACTGCCTTATGACCCAGCAATCCCACTGCTGGGCATACACACCGAGGAAACCAGAATAGNGCAAGCAATAAATGCTGGAGAGGGTGTGGAGATAAGGGAATCCTCTTACCCTGTTGGTGGGAATGCAAACTAGTACAACCACTGTGGAGAACAGTGTGGAGATTCCTTAAAAAACTGGAAATAGAACTGCCTTATGACACAGCAATCCCACTGCTGGGCATACACACCGAGGAAACCAGAATTGAAAGAGACATGTGTACCCCAATGTTCATTGCAGCACTGTTTATAATAGCCAGGACATGGAAGCAACCTAGATGTCCATCAGCAGATGAATGGATAAGAAAGCTGTGGTACATATACACAATGGAGTATTACTCAGCCATTAAAAAGAATACATCTGAATCAGTTCTAATGAGGTCAATGAAACTGGAGCTTATTATACAGAGTGAAGTAAGCCAGAAAGAAAAACACAATACAGTATACTAACACATGTATATGGAATTGAGAAAGATGGTAATGATAACCCTATATGCAAGACAGCAAAAGAGACACACATGTAAAGAACAGACTTTTGGAAGCTGTGGGAGAGGGAGAGGGTGGGATGATTTGGGAGAATGGCATTGAAACATGTACACGATCATGTAAGAAATGAATCGCCAGTCTAGGTTTGATGCATGATACAGGATGCTTGGGGCTGGTGCATTGGGATGACCCAGAGAGATGATATGGGGAGGGTTGTGGGAAGGGGGTTCAGGGTGGGGAATTCATGTACACCTGTGGTGGATTCATGTCAATACCAATACAGTATTGTAAAGTAAAAAAATAAAAATTTAAAAAAATAAAAAAATAAAGTAGTGTTCCTTAATTTAAAAAAATTGAACTGTTTCAAAGGTGTGTATCATACTATTAAAACATGGAGAAGATGGAAGAAAATTCATTAAAATTTAGGGTTCAAATCTGAAGCAGCTTAGCTTTTGCCCATGGAGTTTCTGAGCATGTGTTTTATCACCAGAATGTGATGTCTGGTCTTCCACGTAAGAGGTGTGAGCTTAGATAAACTTGGATTTCAGTCTGTTCATCCACAGAATAAAAGTCTTCCTCTGTATAAAATTAAATGTCTCTTTTTATATTCTACTAAAATTAAATCTTCTCACTCTCTGTTTTTCTTTTAATTATTCCCAAAGTAAGTATCTAAGCATATATATCTTCACGGTTTCAAGTATGTAAACCTTATTTCCTGTGCTCATTGGTGACAATAATTCTAATCTGTTTTATATTATGCCTCTTTCCCACTGCATACAGGATCACACTGAGGGGTAAAAATTATAGGTGTTTGGTAAGCCAGTGGAGGATGCAATCGATTATGTTGAGAGAGAAGACTTAACCACACATTATACTGTGTAATCGTCAAACTCCTATCATTCAATGTATAACTTAAAGGGCACATCTTCATTCATAGTTTCCTTTACCATTCCCCCCAACACACACACATGCATACACCATGCAACAGCCTCAGGATCAGTTGCTCAATTTTCTGTGTGTCTATAAATGTTTTAACTTTAGCAGAGACTGGTTTCTCAGTCAGTTTATTTATTTAGGTGCCTGCGACTTCTAGATTTTGAGAGCTTTGAAAGACAGTGCATATAAATTCTAGTATATTACTTAGTACCTGGGTCTCAGAAAATATCTATTCACTGAATGAATAATAATAATGAGGAGAATGAGAATGATAGCAGCTAAATTTATTTGAGCATTTTTTAATGTATTAAGCATTTTTCTGAGCTTTCCATGAATTCATTATATGGACACAACAAATCTATGAGAGAGATACTGTTATTTTCACCATTTTATCAATGAAAAAAACAAGGACAGTGTGTTTATTAAATAACCTGCTAGGCAATAAGATTCAGAGTTAGGGATTAAAACCTGATATTTTGTTTCCAATGAATAGTTAATTAAACTCTATTCTATGCTGTCTCTTCTGAACAACTAAATAAATAATTAATGAGAAAACAAAAAGGTCAGGTAGGAGATGGCAACAGTGAACACTGACATTTTAAGAAAAAGTGAACTAAAATGGATGGGTGTGGGTGAATGTAATTCAGATGACCATTATATCTACTACTGTGCACAAGAATCCCTTAGCAGAAATGAAGTAGCCCTCATAGTCAACAGGAATCCAAAATGCAGTACTTAGGTGTACTCTCAAAAATGATAGAATGATCTCCATTCGTTTCAAAGGCAAACCATTCAACATCACAGTAATTCAAATCTATGCCCCAGCCACTAATGCCCAAGAAGCTGAACACTTCCATGAAGACCTATAAAACCTTCTAGAACTAAAACCAAAAAAAGTATTTCCTTTTCTTCATAGGGGATTGGAATACAGAAGTAGAAAGGCAAGAGATACTGGGCATAACAGGCAAGTTTAGTTTTGGAGTCCAAAATAAGCAAGGCAAATGCTAACAGAGTTTTGCCAAGAGAACTCACTGGTCATAGCAAAAACCCATTTCGAACAATATGAGAGACAACTCTGCACGTGGACATCATCAGATGGTCAATACCAAAGGTGGAAAAGCTCTGTACAGTGAGCAAAAAACAGGACCTGAAGTTTTCTATGGCTCAGGTCCTGAGATCATTATTGAAAAATTCAGTTTTACATTGAAGAAAGTAGGGAAAACCACTAGACCATTCTGATATGATCCAAATCAAATCCCTTATGACTATATGGTGAAGAAGAGAAGTCGCTCAGCGTATCCGACTCTTTGCGACCCCGTGGACTGTAACCTACCAGGCTTCTCTATCCATGGTATTCTCCAGGCAAGAATACTGGAGTGGATTGCCATTTCCTTCTCCAGGGGATCTTCCCGACCCAGGGATCGAACCCGTGTCTCCTGCATTGGAGGCAGACGCGAGGTGACAAATAGATTCAAGAGATTAGATCTGGTAAACGGAGTGCCTGAAGAACTATGGACAGAGTTCATAACATTGTACAGGAGGTGGTGACCAAACCATCCCAAAGAACAAGAAATGCAAGAAGGCAAAATAGTTGTCTGAGGAGGCCTTAAAAATACCTGAGAGAAGAAGAGAGGTGAAAGGCAAAGGAGACAGGGAAAGACATACCCAACTGAATGCAGTGAAGTTGCTCAGTCGTATCCAATTCTTTGTGACCTCATGGACCATAGCCTACCAGGCTCCTCTCTCCATGGGATTTTCCAGGCAAGAGTACTGGAGTGGGTTGCCGTTTCCTTCTCCAGGGGATCTTCCCGATTGAGGGATCGAACCTGGGTCTCCTGCATTGTAGGCAGACACTTTTACCATCTGAGCCACAAGGGAGTCCACTGAGTGCAGAGTTCCAAAGAACTGCAAGGAGAGATGAGAAAGACTTCTTAAGTGAACAATGCAAAGAAATAGAGGAAAACAATAGAATATGAAAGACTAGAGATATCTTCAGGAAAACTACAGATACCAAGGAAACATTTCATGAAAAGATGGATACACTAAAGGACAGAAATGGCAAAGATCTAACAGAAATAGAAGAGATTAAGAAGAGGTGGCAAGAATACACAGAAGAATTGTACAAAAAAGTCTTAATAACCCAGATAACCATGATGGTGTTATCTAGGTCATTCACCTAGAGCCAGACATCCTGGAGTGCAAAATCAAGTGGGCCTTAGGAAGCATTACTATGAATAAAGCTAGTGGAGGTGTTGGAATTCCAGCTGAGCTATTTCCAATCTTAAAAGATAATGCTGTTAAAGTGCTGCACTCAATATTTCAGCAAATTTGGAAAACTCAGCAGTTGCCAGAAGATTGGAAATTTCTGTTTTCATTCCAATCCCTAAGAAAGGTGGTGCCAAAGACTGTTCAAACTACCGTACAATCATGGTCATTTCACATGATAACAAGGTGATATTAAAAATCCTTCAATCTTGCTTTAGCAGTACATGAACTGAGTAGTTGCAGATGTATAAGCTGGATTTAGAAAAGCCAGAGGAACCAGAAATCAAATTGCCAACATCTGTTGGATCACAGAAAAAGCAGGGGAATTCCAGAAAAACATATTTATACTAAAGCCTTTGAGTGTGTGGATCACAATAAACTGTGGAAAAATCTTAAAGAAATGGGAATACCAGACCACTTTACCTACCTCCTGAGAAATCTGTATGCAGGTCAAGAAGCTACAATTAGAACTGGACATGGAATAACTATTTCAAAAGGGGGAAAGGAGTAAGTCAAGGCTGTATATTGTCACCCTGCTTATTTAATTTGTATGCAGAGTACATCATGAGAAATGTTGGGCTGGATAAATCACAAACTGGAATTAAGATTGCCAGGAGAAATATCAACAACCTCAGATATGCATATGATACCACTCTAACGGCAAGAAAGCAAAGAGGAACTTAAGATCTCTTTGATGAGGGTGAAAGAGGAGAGTGAAAAAGGTGGCTTAAAACTCAACATTCAGAAAACTAAGATCATGGCATCTGGTCCCATCACTTCATGGCAAAAGATGGGGAAAACAATGGGAACAGTGAGAGACTTTATTTTCTTGTGCTCCATAATCACTGCAGATGGTGACTGCAGCCAGGAAATTAAAAGATTCTTGCTCCTTCATAGGAAAACTATGACAAACCTAGACAGTGTATTAAAAATCAAAGACATCACTTTGCAAAACAAACATCCATATAGTCAAAGCTATAGTTTATCCAGTAGTCATAAACGGATGTGAGAGCCAGACCATAAAGAAAGCTGAGTATTGAAGAACTGATACTTTCGAATTGTGGTGCTGGAGAACACTTGAAAGTCCCTTGGATAACAAGGAGATCAAACCAGTCAATCCTAAACGAAATCAACCCTGAATATTCCTTGGAAGGACTGATACTAAAGCTGAAGCTCCAATAATTTGGCCACCTGATGCAAAGAGCCAACTCACTGTATAGACCCTAATGCTGGGAAAGAGTGAAGGCAAAAGCAGAAGAGGGTGACAGAGGATGAGATAGTTGTATGGCATCTCTGACTCAACAGATATGAGTCTGAGCACACTCCAAGAGATAGTGAAGGACAAGGAAGCCTGGCATGCTATAGTCCATGGGGTTGGAAAGAGTCAAACATAACTTAATGACTGAAAAACAATAGGCAAGTAGGGACTATTGTCTTGTCCTAGAGGAATGGAAAATAGATACATATTTGGAGAAGAGAAGGAGAAAACACTCTTGAATTTCTTCCTGGTCATTATTTCAGAGTAGTCTGTATTGGGTGTTTTTAATTTATTTGAGTACTTTTGTTTATTTGGAAGTTTTCATTTGGGAAGTGTGTTGCCATTTCAGAGGCAAAGGTTGAAAACTGAAGTGGGAGTGGGGAAAACTGGAGACAGACGTGGCATGGTTAGGATTAGTCAACAGATGCAGTGTGCGGCTCCCAAGGGGAAATGATGAACTCTGATACACTTCACTTGGGTCGGCCTTAAGCAGAGCTGACTCAGTACAAGAGATGTCTGACAAGACACTCATTCCTGGTAATACCTGAACTTAAGGCAGTCATCCCTCATGTTGGGGCAAACCTCACAGTGTCAAAGCAACAGTTCAAGACGCATGTGTATGCATTTTATGGAACTATTCCTAGACAGTGACAAAGAAAAAGATTATTCAGTAACTGGTGTCTGATGTTGGGACTGCTGATTAACATTTGAGCAAGAATTAATCCATCTTGTTTGCCATAGCTTATTAAAAATAGAAACTTTGAATGAAACAAAGGTTAAATACAGAAAAAGAATCAATATACAGTAATGTATATGTTTCCATGCCACGCTCTCATTTTGCCCCACCCTCTCCATCCCCCACTGTGCGCACAACATTCATGTTGATGTATGGTAGAAACCAGCAAAATATTGTCAAGCAATTATCCTCCAATAAAAAAAAAAATGTAATGCATATTACATGTATATGGAGAAGGAAATGGCAACCCACTCCAGTATTCTTGCCTGGAGAATCCCATGGACAGAGGAGCCTGGCGGGCACAGTCCATGGGGTTACAAAGAGTAAGACACGACAGAATGACTAACACACACACAGACATTCAGTTCAGTTCAGTTCAGTCGCTCAGTCGTGTCAGACTGTTTGCGACCCCATGAATCGCAGCACGCCAGGCCTCCCTGTCCATCACCAACTCCCGGAGTTCACTCAGACTCATTTCTATCGAGTCAGTGATGCCATCCAGCTATCTCATCCTCTGTCGTCCCCTTTTCCTCCTGCCCCCAATTCCTCCCAGCATCAGAGTCTTTTCCAATGAGTCAACTCTGCGCATGAGGTGGCCAAAGTACTGGAGTTTCAGCTTTAGCATCATTCCTTCCAAAGAAATCTCAGGGTTGATCTCCCTCAGTATGGACTGGTTGGATCTCCTTGCAGTCCAAGGGACTCTCAAGGGTCTTCTCCAACACCACAGTTCAAAAGCATCAATTCATCAGTGCTCAGCCTTCTTCACAGTCCAACTCTCACATCCATACATGACTACTGGAAAAACCATAACCTTGATTAGATGGACCTTAGTTGGCAAAGTAATGTCTCTGCTTTTACATGTATATAAACTTTGACCTCCATTAAAAAGGAATTCATATAATCTTTCTTTGCAACAATAAACCTTCTAAAAATCAGTGTCAGTGGGGACATTTTAACCTTGAAACCCACAAAATAAATTTGAAAGAAAAGACCAACATTTAGCTACATGTAAGTTAAAAGCTTTCCTTGTAGAAATAACCAAACTTAAAAGGAAGGTAACAAGTTAGGAAAAATGATCATGTATGATAGCATATTTCTACTATAGAGAACACTCTAGCAAGGGAGAAAATAGAAAGCTTCTAACAGATAAATATGGAAAAGACATGGACAATTCATAAAAGAGAAAAAATTAGATTAAAACAAATGGAAAACTATTCAAAGAAATGTATGAGATACCATTTTTGTTGATCAAATTTATGAAATTTAAAAATCTTTTAAAATCCACAACAGTTTTTATAAACTGCTAATGAAATATAAACTAGTACCACTTTTGAATATATAGAATCTAAATATGAATTTTTTTCTAAATAAATAATTGCAACATATAAAAGTCTACACCAAATTTTCCATCAAAGTATTATTTATAATAATATAAATAATCAGAGTATTGTTTTTTCCAAATCCTAATGATGATGCTGTTAAAGCACTGCACTCAGGTGCTAGCAAATTTGGAAAACTCAGCAGTGGCCACAGGACTGGAAAAGGTCAGTTTTCTTTCCAATCACAAAGAAAGGCAATGACAAGGAATGTTCAAACTTCCACGCAATTGCACTCATCTCACATGCTAGCAAAGTAATACTCAAAATTTTCTAAGTCAGGCTTAGACAGTACATGAGCCATGAACTTCTGGATGTTCAAGTTGGATTTAGAACCAGAGACCAAATTGCCAGCATCCACTGGATCATAGAAAAAGTAAGAGTTCCAGAAAAACATCTACTTCTGCTTTATTGACTATGACAAAGCCTTTGGCTGTGTGAATCACAATAAAATGTGGAAAATTCTTCAACAGATGGGAATACCAAACCACCTTACCTCCCTCCTGAGATATCTGTATGCACGACAAAAAGAAACAGTTAGAACCAGACATGGAACAACAGACTGGTTCCAAATTGGGAAAGGAGTACGTTGAGGCTGTATATTGTCATCCTGCTTATTTAACTTATATGAAGAGTACATCATGCAAAATTCTAGGCTGGATGAAGATGGAATCAAAATTGCCAGGAGAAATATCAATAACCTCAGATAGGCAGATAACACCACGCTTATGGCAGAAAGTGAAGAACTAAAGTGCCTCTTGATGAAAGTGAAAGATGAGTGTGAAAAAGCTGGCTTAAAAACTCAACATTCAAAAAACTAAGATCATGGCATCCAGTCCCACCACTTCATGGCAAATAGATGGGGAAACAATGAAAACAGTGACAGACTTTATTTTCTTGAACTCCAAAATCACTGCAGATGGTGACTGCAGCCTTGAAATTAAAAGACTCTTCCTCCTTGGAAGAAAAGCTATGACCAACCTTGACAGCATATTAAAAGGCAGAGACATTACTTTGCCAACAAAGGTCTATCTAGTTGAGGCTATGGTTTTTCCAGTGGTTATGTATGGATGTGAGAGTTGGACTCTGAAGAAAGTTGAGCGCCAAAGAATTCATGCTTTTTTTTTCTCTCTCTCTCTCTTTTTTTTTTTTTTCCATTTTACTTTATTTTACTTTACAGTAAAATTCATGCTTTTGAACTGTGGTGTTGGAGAACTCTTGAGAGTCCTTTGGACTGCAAGGATATCCAACCAGTCCATCCTAAGGGAGATCAGTCCTGAGTGTTCACTGGAAGGACTGACGTTGAAGCTGAAACCACAATACTTTGGCCACCTGATGTGAAGAATTGACTCATTGGAAAAGACCCTGATGATGGGAAAGATTGAAGGCAGGAGAAGAAGGGGACGACAGAGGATGAGATGGTTGGATGACATCACCGACTCAATGGACATGAATTTTGGTAAACTCCAGAAGCTGGTGATGGACATGAAAGCTTGGTGTGCTGCAGTCCATGGGGTCACAAAGAGTCATTTTAATGTTAAATAATACAATGAATTTAAAAAATTGATAGTACCTAAAGAATCTGACTGCCTGGACAGAAGACACTATAGACATGGGTTCTATTCCTTGGTCAGGAATATCTCCTGGAGTAGGAAATGATAATCCATTTTAGGATTCTTACTTGGAAAATTCCACGAACAGAAAAGCTTGGTTGGCTTCAGTTTATGGGTAGTCAGTGATCAGGCACAACTGAGCACACACACTGTCTCTCTCTAACCAATATAGTATCATTCAATAATTTAAACATTCTTTCACAAATTCTAGGTTACTAATTAATTATAAAACAGAACATACAGAATTCTATTTCTATTAATATTTAAAGTATTTTTGTAAGTCTACAAGACAGAGGATGAGATGGTTGGATGACATCACCGACTCAATGGACATGAATTTTGGTAAACTCCAGAAGCTGGTGATGGACATGAAAGCTTGGTGTGCTGCAGTCCATGGGGTCACAAAGAGTCATTTTAATGTTAAATAATACAATGAATTTAAAAAATTGATAGTACCTAAAGAATCTGACTGCCTGGACAGAAGACACTATAGACATGGGTTCTATTCCTTGGTCAGGAATATCTCCTGGAGTAGGAAATGATAATCCGTTTTAGGATTCTTACTTGGAAAATTCCACGAACAGAAAAGCTTGGTTGGCTTCAGTTTATGGGTAGTCAGTGATCAGGCACAACTGAGCACACACACTGTCTCTCTCTAACCAATATAGTATCATTCAATAATTTAAATATTCTTTCACAAATTCTAGGTTACTAATTAATTACAAAACAGAACATACAGAATTCTATTTCTATTAATATTTAAAGTATTTTTGTAAGTCTACATAAAAACTGGAAAAATAACCAAAATGTTAACATGAATAGATTTGTATAAATCCTTGCTTTTATCTGTCTTCTTTTTTTTGGTAGCCTCATTTCATTTAATAAGCATGTAAGACTTTTATAATTGAAAAATAAATGAACATTAAATAAACCTCTTCCTGATTCTATTTTAAAAGGAGACTTCATATAAACATGGATGTATAATGAGAGAGGAAATGATTCCATTAAGAAAAGACAGGCTGAATAAGATGCTGAGAATCACACCTAACACTTAGGGGGTGTATGTGAGCAATTCAAATAAGTTTTAAGCAGATATTTAATGTGATGTAGAGAAGGTTTTTATTTAGTTTTGTTTTAGTATAATGTTGTTTCCTTTGGTAGGGGAAAAGACAGTGTTTCTTTTACACACCAGCAGAACTTGCTGTTACCTCTCTTCTCTCTCTGCTATTCCAACTACGTGCAAAACATCCAGAATGAAATAACCAGCCTCTTAAATGCTTGTCTTAAAATTGAAACCTATAAACTGATAGCAAATGCCACCTTATCAAGTAGAACCCAAAAATGTTTAATTAAGTCTCTATAAGACTCCTGGCAAGCTGGAAAATAGACAGAGGAATCGTATGTACAAGTACTTTGATTTCTATTCACCTTGGCATTTTATGAATTATAACAATTTCATTTTAAGTTACTGCACTTGCTGTGATAATTAGAGAGGATTTTTGCAATGACACAAGTAGATGTGGAAAGCTGGGTTATTTCAACAACTACCTGTTGTCTGATCTTGAAAGTGATCAAATTTTAGTCAGAACAAAGCACATTCATTTGTATTTTGTACAGATGCTGCTGGTGGTTGATCTTGCTCTTTATGGGCTTTCAAAATATGAGCCATAACCATAATTTGGAATTGTTTTATTTTGTCCTCAGGCAGGGTCAAAAATAGGGGGGCTGTTTGGGGAGTTGTTAGCCTCACTGGGCAACAATCTGGGAGCTTTTCTAAGCTGGAGTCATGGTGCTAATAATCAGTCAAATCCAGCTGCCCATTTGTATGTCTCCATTTCCCTCCTCTGTGGATTGCAGAAGGTGTCACAAGTTTCACAAACCAGCTGCATCTAAGGGCCATAAACCACCCACTGTACCCCTTGCATAATTGTTCATGCCCCAGAGCTCATCAACAGTTTTTGAAAGCTATGGTCCTTTCTAATGCATCCTTTGCTTGTGAGGAATTGCTCAGCAGAATGGGCTATTATAATGGGCACACCATATTCAATAGATTGTCACCATCTGTTCCACCTTCCAATTACCAAAGCAAATGGAAATCAAGAGGCAAAGACATCAGAAATCCCAGATAATATTTTCTGTTCATTATGTCTTTTGCCTGATGTGGGTTTTAAAATTTTCATTTGGAACACATTGTAGGATGAAGCACACTTTCTTTCTATTACAGAAACACAATTAGAATATTGGGATCCAGCACTGAGAGAAAATTACTCTTTGCAAAGTGCACGTGGGGATATTCAGCATCCTGACCTCTTCTATACAGCAGAGAGTTCTGCTCAAGCTTACAAAACTCTCATAATGTTAGGTCTGAAGTGAAAGACCAGTAACTCCCTGAGCTGCCATCGCCTGGGGAACAGTAAATGGAATTGTACAAGTAGGTACTGTGGCATCGATGTGTTCATATTTCTGCCCAATAGGCAATGGGTTTTCAGCAAGACTTGAAGCAGAATGTGAATATTCCCACTGAAGCGGTATGTGTGCATGTGCAGGGGAGTATTGAAGGAGATGGGAGTGACAGGTCAGCAGATATGCAATTAATGCTGATTCTAAAAGAGAAATAAGAGGCCAAGGATAGCATGAGTTCGAAACACTCACTCTGAGGAAAGAGTGCTCCAGCAGCGCACAGCCATTCTGGAGATTAAACAGGCAATGACTAAGAATGAATAATATGAAAGGTCCTAATGCAAGAAGCAGACATTATAAGCAGGGCAAGGCCCCAGAATGTCGAAACCGGTGGGATACAAAATGGTTTTGAAACGGGTCAGATCTATATTCTTAGCTATGTGTGTCAAGAATCCACTTTTGTAGGTGAAAAGAAACTGGAGACTAGGGTAGAAACAACACGTGACTAAAAGCTGGTTGTCTAGGAGTCGGTACCATCAACACAATTCTCCATACAGTGTCTTCTCCTTCAGTGAATAATTCTGTGTTCTTTGCAAACTCTTATGCTACGTGAACACTCTGCTCATCTATATCATCAGCATACTTGGCTATTATATTCAAGAATCTGTTGCTTAGAATGGGCAAAATTGGAAAACATCAGCCTCACGTTCAGCATTCATTCATTTTGTTGAACACTTTTGTGTCTTTATATGTGTGCATGTGCAGGGGAGTATTGAAGGAGATGGGAGTGACAGGTCAGCAGATATGCAATTAATGCTGATTCTAAAAGAGAAATAAGAGGCCAAGGATAGCATGAGTTCGAAACACTCACTCTGAGGAAAGAGTGCTCCAGCAGCGCACAGCCATTCTGGAGATTAAACAGGCAATGACTAAGAATGAATAATATGAAAGGTCCTAATGCAAGAAGCAGACATTATAAGCAGGGCAAGGCCCCAGAATGTCGAAACCGGTGGGATACAAAATGGTTTTGAAACGGGTCAGATCTATATTCTTAGCTATGTGTGTCAAGAATCCACTTTTGTAGGTGAAAAGAAACTGGAGACTAGGGTAGAAACAACACGTGACTAAAAGCTGGTTGTCTAGGAGTCGGTACCATCAACACAATTCTCCATACAGTGTCTTCTCCTTCAGTGAATAATTCTGTGTTCTTTGCAAACTCTTATGCTACGTGAACACTCTGCTCATCTATATCATCAGCATACTTGGCTATTATATTCAAGAATCTGTTGCTTAGAATGGGCAAAATTGGAAAACATCAGCCTCACGTTCAGCATTCATTCATTTTGTTGAACACTTTTGTGTCTTTATATACGTAAATTGGTTATCCATTTCCAAATTACTCAGCCTATTTACAAAGAACTGGCATTAACTGAATTGTCAGTGTTGTTGCTGTTCAGTTGCTCAGTCGCGCCTGACTCTTTGCGACCCCATGGACAGCAGCACACCAGGCTTCCCTGTCCTTCACCACCTCCCAGAATTTGCCCAAATTCATGTCCATTGAGTCGGTGGTGCCTCCAACCATTTCATCCTCTGTTGTCCTTTTCTCGTCCTGCTTTCAATCTTTCCCAGCATCAGGGTCTTTTCAAATGAGTCAGCTCTTCACATCAGGTGGCCAAGGTATTGGAGCTTCAGCTTCAGCATCAGTCCTTGCAATAAATCTTCAGGGTTTATTTCCTCAGGATTGACTGGTTTGATTTACTTGCAGTCCAAGGGACTTTCAAGAAGTCAGTTTTTAGCCCTGAATTAGCCAGATTTGTGGTATGAACAGCTACCCCAAAGTAGCATAACAATAGATCTATTTCTGGATTGGGTATGCTCGGTAGGCTTGGTACCTTGATATGCTTCTGATATTGAGACAAAACCATTTGTCCTGTCCTTTTTCTCTTTTTTCCCCACATTCTCATGAAGGAATGTAGTGCATGTATATTTCTGACAGCTTGTGGTTAAACACTGAGAGCACAAACACCGGCTTCTACTCATTACTAGATGACTGCTGCAGAAGATGGCGTATGTGTGATCTCAGCACAGTCAATAGGATGTGCCCTGGTGATGAGTATTAAAAATGCTAACTGCTAGCCCTCCAACCTCTCTTTTTGCTAATAGTAATTTGTTTATGTGTTTTCTGAATGAAAGGTCAGCTTTCATTTGGGACCTGCATTTATTTATTAATGTATTTATTTTATGTATTTATGTACTCATTTTTCAGTTAATCATGTTTTTAAACATAGCTTTATTGAGGTCTACACACATTTAAACTGCAACATTTTATAAATTTTTATGTATTTATGCTCCTATGAAACTATCACCACAAGCAAGAGAATAAACATAATAATCATTCTGGAAAGCTTTCTTGTTTTCCTTTGTAATTCCTCCTTTATGCTTCTCCCTGCTCCTCATTGCTGTTCGGCTTTTTGTCAATACAGATTAGTTTACATTTTCTAGAGATTTATCTAAATGTAAGCATACATAATGCACTTCTTTTTATCAGACTTCATTCTTTCAACATAGTCATTTTGAGATTCATCCATGCTGTTACATGTCTCAATAGCCTAATTCATTTTATTGTTGGTAAGCATATTATATGGATACACCACAATTGCTTATCCATTCACCTGTTGATGGAGATGTGAGTTATCTCCAGTTTGGAGCTATTACAAATAATGCCACTTTGAACATTCATGTATAATAGAGTGCACATTTTAGTTTTCTATATTTTATATTTCACAGCAGGAACTCAAACTAAATCAAGGCTTTCTTTGGCATCTGGAATGGACATTAAGGTTTTCCTGGAATTTACGAAACCATATAACAGGTGACAAGTGTGTAAGCAGAAATCTGGCTCATTTATTCACTAGCTCTTTTTCCTTAATGATTTTGCTTTACGTGCATACAAAGACACTGCTATTTAACCAATAAAACAAAAATTTATTGGAAGAACCACTAAATCCAGTCTCTGATTCAACCCTGTAAAATAACATACAGAGGGACATAGTTCAAATAAATTGTTTTTCAGCAAATGATCCCATTTCTTCAATTTTAAGATTCCCATTTTGCCATATTTTAGCCCTTTGAAGACGTGGATGCATTCTTCGGTTGATATATACATTTAATGTAGAGTTTCTGTCCCCCTGTTAAATATCTATCAACTGATGAATGGATAAACATAAATGATATACCCATATGATAGAATTTTGTTCACCAATAAAAAGAAATGAAGTACTGATATATGATACAATATAGATAGATGGACTTGAAAATATTATACTAATGGAAGAAGTCAGTCACAAAAGTTCACATATTGTATGATTCCATTTATATGAAATATTTAGAATATGCAAATCTGGAAAGACAGAACGTAGACAGTAGTTAACAAGGGCTGAGGGGAGGAGCAAATGGGGAGTGACTGCTTAATGGATGCAGGTTTCCTTCTGAGGCAAAGAAAAAGTTCTGGAACCAGATAATGGTGATAGTTTTTACAATGTTTACATGTACTTGGTGCCACCGAAATGTAGACTTTAAGTAATTAAAATATTAAATTTTATACTATGTATACTTTATCACAATAAAAATGAAATAAAATAATTTTTAAAGTATTTTACATTCATGGTGTAGTATATAACGGATACGATTTAAAACCCAGGAAATTTCGTGACTTCGCTTTATATGAATGGCAGGCTGGTACCACTGGATTCCTAAAACAACTGATGCGTACGTGTGTAGGCATGTATAGTATAGTCTACCTAAATTTCAAATAGATTGCAGTTAAACTCATGTCTTTCACAAGCTAAGAAAGAATGGGCTCCATTGGTGGTGTTGCATTATTTTAATTAAAATAAATAAAAGGAGTGAGTGAAAGCCACTCAGTCATGTCTGACTCTTTGGGACCCCATGGACTACACAGTTCATTAAATTCTCACTGAAGTGAGTAGACTTTCCCTTCTCCAGGGGATCTTCCCAACCCAGGGATCAAACCCAGGTCTCACTCATCGCAGGCAGATTCTTTACCAGCTGAGCCACAAGGGAAGCCCAAGAATACTGGAGTGGGCAGCCTATCCTTTCCCAGTGGGTCTTCCTGACCCAGGAACCAGACCAGGTTCTCCTGCACTGCAGGACCTGGCGTGATGCGATTCATGGGGTCGCAAAGAGTCGGACACGACTGAGCGACTGAACTGAACTGAAGAACTAGCTGGCATTTAGTCCAAGAGATGGATCAGACCAATTAAGGAAGGAAGGTAAGAAGGATCTAGAGTGGAGATCAGGATGCAGGGGGTAAAGGGATGTCCTCTCCACGTGGGAAACTGAGGTCTCATTGAGCTCCGGGTCCCTCCTGGCCAGTGGGAAGAGCCCAGTGGACCGCGCATGGAACTCAAGCTCTGTGAGATGAAGGCAGCCCAGCCACTGATGAATGTCCTTGCACTGTGAGTAGAGCGGCTTTGTAAGGATGGCATCACAGAGCGAAGTGAACCATACTTTCATCAGCATCCTTACTGGGAAACAGTCTTGTGCTGTGAGAGACGCTGAAGATGTCCCATCAAAGGCTTATTCTTAAAAGCACTCCTGTGAGGGGTGGTCTCCCATGCACCCCTTCCTGGTCCCTGCTGCTCCCGCTGGTGCACATGGTCAGACCTCTCCAGAGGGACTGGCCCTCTCTCAGGAACTCCTGTGTTTCTTCCTTGGAGACTGCCCCCAGCTTACAATCATTGAGTCCTTGCAACCCGGAATCCCCATTGCGAGCTACAGTCAGGGTCCTGCCCACAGGTCTGGGCCTCGGGGACCTATCTCAGTGCCCCCTGGACATTGCATGCTGGTGGGAGCCTTGTCTGTTCAGGGCCTCTGGGCCCAGGTGGTCTTACTTCACAAGCCTCCAAATTTGGTCTCTGACTCAGTCCCAAATATTAGGAGCCCTGCTTGGTGCAACGCCTGATCCAGAGCAAGAAACCGGAAAAACTCAGTCCCAAATATTAGGAGTCCTGCTTGGTGCAATGCCTGATCCAGAGCAAGAGACCGGAAAAACTCAGTCCCAAATATTAGGAGCCCTGCTTGGTGCAACACCTGATCCAGAGCAAGAAACCGGAAAAACTCAGTCCCAAATATTAGGAGCCCTGCTTGGTGCAACGCCTGATCCAGAGCAAGAAACCGGAAGACAGCGGTTTGCTGAATAAAAAGCAATGCACAAATAGATCAGGAGTCAAGAATAAGGCAAGGATTAACTTTCTGGGGTGGAGAGACAAGGGAAAGAAGGTAGTCAGAATTGGTGATCAGGGCGCCTGTGGACACAGGAAAGCTGTAACCTCGCGCGTACTTCGCCAAGGATAACTGCTTCGTGTATTATCACAGAGTGAGTTTTAGGCAGGATGAAAATCTAAGAAAAAAATCATCTTATCCCAAGCCTGCATTTTAATGCCACACAGATTGGTGGAAATTTATGGTATCTATAACATAGATGGGTACACATATTATGAATACACTTTCCACTTCTCAGACCTTGACGTCCTGATGGGATGTCGTTTGCCTCCTTCATCTTACCTTGACGTGTGAGGTAGACGGCTTACACAGAGGGTAATGTATGAACGTTCTCNTTTTAGGCAGGATGAAAATCTAAAAAGAAAATCATCTTATCCCAAGCCTGCATTTTAATGCCACACAGATTGGTGGAAATTTATGGTATCTATAACATAGATGGGTACACATATTATGAATACACTTTCCACTTCTCAGACCTTGACGTCCTGATGGGATGTCGTTTGCCTCCTTCATCTTACCTTGACGTGTGAGGTAGACGGCTTACACAGAGGGTAATGTATGAACGTTCTTGGGCTCTGTACAGAAATTACTTGTCGTTCTTAGAGACGTATGGAGACCTATGTGGGCTTAGTCTTCTTTGTATGTTTTCTCTCCGCACTATGACCTCCGTGTGAAATTGACAAGGTGCCCTTCTGTTTAATGAAGCCGTGACCGTCTCTGCCCTTTCCTTTCCTCCCAGGCAACATGAAACGGTCATCCCAGGCGACCTCCCGCTCATTCAGGAGGTCACCACGACCCTGCGAGAATGGTCCACCATCTGGAGGCAGCTCTACGTGGTGAGAAGATGGGGCTTTTGTGGGCTTTNTATAGGTTTACTCTCCTTATCCTGAGCAGAGTACTCAAACCAACTCAGTTCCACTTAGTAGCTGTGGTTTTGTTCCCAGGGGAGTAAGGGACTTATTTTTGTTAGAGGACTTTTAATAGAAAAATCTATTATTGCCCAATTTCCCCACAGAGCAAGCATAGAGGGCATAAACATCAGATTTCATAGGAACAAAATTAATTTATTCTGTTTTCCTCCATAGGTTTCACTTTTTCAAAATGGAAATTTAGGGCACATTTACTTCTCTCAGGTTAGTGGAAAATCCCATGGATGGCGGAGCCTGGTAGACTACAGTTCATGGAGTCGCTGAGAGTCAGACACAACTGAGCGACTTCCCTTTCACTTTTCACTTTCCTGCATTGGAGAAGGAAATGGCACCCCACTCCAGTGTTCTTGCCTGGAGAATCCCAGGGACGGGGGAGCCTGGTGGGCTGCTGTCTATGGGGTCGCACAGAGTCAGACACGACTGAAGCGACTTAGCAGCAGCAGTAGTGGGAAATGGTGGCCAACATAAAACAGGTTCCCCATAGAATGAGCTTTTACTTTAAAACAGAGCCTGAACTTAGGAATGTAAACATGTGTGAAAAGGATAAGCCAAGGAATGGCTTCTAAGAGGGGTGTAGCTTATGGCTTCCCAGTCATGGGCCCCTGCTATGAAGTGTATGGCAGAAGTCACAATATGCCATTTCAGCAGAAGCATCAATCTGGCTTCCAATCTCTGATTCTTTGCTCGTAAGTTAAAACTACATTATTCTTTTTCATCCATGTCTAAAGGAAAATAATAACTCATTCCCAAGATGCTCCGACTTTAAATATTGAACTTAAGATTCCTGAAGAGAATACCCAATTTTGAGCATACTACACGAGGCTGGAATCAAGACTGCCAGGAGAAATATCAACAACCTCAGACATACAGATGATATCATTCTAATGGCAGAAAGTGAAGAGAAACTAAAACCCCCCTCGATGAGGGTGAAAGAGGAGAATGAAAAAGCTGGCTTAAAATTTAACATTAAAAAATTAATAATAACAGTGAAGACCACGGCATTCTGGTCCCATTGCTTCATGGCACACAGAAGGGGAAAAAGTGGGAGTGACAGGTTTTATTTGGTTGGGCTCCAAAATCACTGTAGATGGTGACTGCTGTTATAAAATTAAAATATGATGCTCCTTGCAAGGAAAACTATGACAAATCTAAGCAGCATATTAAAAAGCAGAGACTTTTTCAGTAGTCATGTAGAGATGTGAGAGCTGGACCATAAAGAAGGTTGAGCATAGAAGAACTGATGCTTTTGAATTGTGGTCCTGGAGAAGACTCGAGAGTCCTTTGGACTGCAAGATGAAACCAGTCAATACTAAAGGAAATCAACCCTGAATACTCATTGGAAGGACTGATGCTAAAGCTGGAGCTCCAATAGTTTGACCACCTGATGCAAAGACCCGACTCACTGGAAAAGACCCTGATACTGGGAGGGATTGAAGGGAAAAGGAGAAGAGGGCAGTAAAGGATGAGATGTTAGATAGTGTCACCAACTCAATGGACATGAATTTGAGCAAATTCTGGGAACTGGTGAGGGACAGGGGAGCCTGGCACGCTACAGCCCATGGGGTCTCAAAGAGTCAGACAACAATGACTTAGTGACTTAGCAAATGAACAACAGCAGCACAAGGATATGTCTATCACTAACTGTTGCCAGAGAACCCTCAATGAGCATTGAGAAAACCATTTCACATAAATTATCTCATTTATCCTCTTAGCAGCCCTGCATTGTTCTCTATGGATGGAAGAATTGAGGTTCAAAGACTCTCCCGAGGCCACACGCTAGTTAAGTTCTGGAACCAGTATTCAAGTTCAGATTTCTTTAATTCCATACTACAGTAACAAGCAGACAGATTTCCTTACTTCTCCAATGTTTAGCTAAGCTTAGCAATCATTAGTTGGGGCATTTACTATTTGCCAGGCAGAGCTGGACTGTGAAGAAAGCTGAGCGCTGAAGAATTGATGCTTTTGAACTGTGGGTTGGAGAAGACTCTTGAGAGTCCCTTGGACTGCAAGGACATCCAACCAGTCCATGCTAAGGGAGATCAGCCCTGGGTGTTCTTTGGAAGGAATGATGCTAAAGCTGAAACTCCAGTACTTTGGCCACCTCGTGCGAAGAGTTGACTCA
>SJYX01009472.1:91069-105281 GCA_006410675.1 Oreotragus oreotragus
AAATCCAATGGACGGAGTAGCCTGGTGGGCTGCAGTCCATGGGGTCGCTAACAGCCAGACAGACTGAGCGACTTCACTTTCACTTTTCTCTTTTATGCATTGGAGAAGGAAATGGCAACCCACTCCAGTATTCTTGCCTGGAGAATCCCAGGGATGGGGGAGCCTGGTGGGCTGCCGTCTATGGGGTCACACAGAGTCGGACACGACTGAAGTGACTTAGCAGCAGCAGCAGCAGCAGCAGGGAGGCCCAGTGTGCTGTGGTCCATGGAATCGCCAAGAGTTGGACATGACTGAGTGACTGAACCAAACTGAACTTAAAAATCTAGACCTTTTTTGTTGTTGTTGCTTTTTATCATAATGACCATCTTCTGCACTCTGATTAAAAAAAAGAAAAAGAAAATGAATCTTTATCTCAAGGATTGGGTCTACAGACATTCTTGCCTAAGGATAGTTACAGCCCATTTTGATTAATAATATAGATAAAAGAAAGGCTAATTATGCATAAGTCCCTCCACTAGTATTTTTGGTGTTTGATTGTTCGACTGGGATAGTACACAAGAATGTATAATTATTCTTGTGCAGAGTACGGGGGATTCAGCAGCCAGAGTAATTGCTATAATATTAAATTCAATCTTGACATTACCTCTTGACTCAAAAATCTCTCAAGGCTTTGTGTAAGTTATAAAATCCAAATCCCTGAGAATGGTCTTTAAGACCTAGCACAGTGTGCCCATACCTCATTATTTCTCAGGCTTCATTGTGGACTTCCCTGGTGGCTCAGAGGTTAAAGCATCTCTCTCCAACGTGGGAGACCCAGGTTTGATCCCTGGGTTGGGAAGATCCCCTGGAGAAGGAAACGGCAATCCACTCCAGTGTTCTTGCCTGGAGAATCCCATGGATGGAGAAGCTTCGTAGATTACAGTCCACGGGGTCGCAAAGAGTCGGACACAACTGAGCAACTTTACCTTACCTTACCTTCATTGTCTATATTCTATGTCTCATTCACTCTGCTCTAGACACACTGGCTTTTTTGATGTTCCCTTAACAACTTTCAATCCAGAGCCTTTCTACATACTGCCTCTTTTCATTAAATATGCTCCCTCACAGTGAGATATCTCTTCGAGGTCTTTGCTTAAATACCTCTTCAGTGATGCTTTTTTCTGTGACATATTTCCTCTCTGGCACCCCTCAGTTTCTTTTTCTAGCACTAATCATAATGTGACAGGTTCATAATTTGAAATTTACCTTCTTTACTTTGTCGACACTCTCCTACTCTTATGAAGAGTTAAGCTCCCTGAAGGAAGAGGGATTTGTCTCTTGTTTATTGATAAATTCTAGAGTGCTGTTTGTATGTAGATTCTCTGTATATATTTGCATTCAAATATAAATAAATGAATAAAGAATGCACAGAACTATTGGTAGAGGTACTGTGATATTCAAATCTTTGCTGAGACAAACTTGAAGCTATCTTGCCAGAAAGATATCAGCTTAATAAAAAAGTTGGTGAACTGTAATAATCTTATTTTCTTTATATTATCAGGGTCATAAGAGGCCCTAATGATGGCAAAAGAATTTTACGTTGGTAATGTTTTCATCTATATGTTACAGTCCTATACCATACCAGGTTGAATACAGGAATAGTGTTCAAGCTACTTGCTTGAACAACAAAGCTATACATGTCAATTTGTTCTTCCCATCATAGACATTTTTGACTTTGCAAAACATAAATCTGATTTTAACCAGCACATTAAGCATTTGTTGTTTTCTCGTTGCATTTATGATAAATATTTAACAAGAGGCATAGGATGCTATATTCTGTCTTCTTCTAGATCCTTGCTTTCTCAGTTTGTTTTCACATCACTTTGACAGTTACCTTCTCACTCTAGTCATGATTTCCTGTTTTTGGAATACAAAATATTTCCTCCTATGTATGACTCTTTTGGATCGAATTGCCTAACTCACCCTCTCCCTTCACCTAAACAATTTCTATTTATTCCCCAGAATTTGGTGGTCCAGTCATTACTTCTAGGAAAATTCCTTCACCTTTTGGCCAAATCCCCCCTGCTCTTGCAAACACACTTTCTTTCAGGTTCCAGTTGCAATTTGGTGTAATAATTTGGCTATTAGACTTCTCCTTTGCTAGACTTTCATCATGGAAGCAGAGGCTGTATTTGTCCTCTTTAACTATGTCTCTACCCAGTACTGCCTAGCACAGTGTCTAGCCTGTGGCCATGTTGAGGAATGTGTTGAGGAAGTGAAGGAAATAACACCCACGTGTCTTTACTACCTGCAGCTACAGCAAGACTCTGGTACTCCAGAGACTAAGGTTGATAAGCCAGGCTGATTTTGCACTTTAATAAACCATTGGTCAAGTTCTTTCTAAATCCAATGTTTTCCTTTTCCCCTAGATTTTTTTTTTTTTTTTAATTATTGTTTGGTTGGGAGGGGAAGTGTATAATCCTGAGGAAGTAAGTTATCCTCTATGAGTCTAATACTTCATATATACTGAAAATTCACCTCATGAGTTTCTAAAGAATTTAAATGACAAAATGACTACGGTTTTAAATAATAAGAGCAGTAATAATTCAATAATGCTAGTTTTGAGCTTCCTATGTACACAACATTGTACTAGTATTTTATATAAATTACTTTATTTCACCCTTCTAAAATCTATTAATTAATATAATAATAGCAAAGTTTTTTGAGTACTTTCTTTGTGCCAAGGTTTGCCTAAATTATTTCCTCTGGCCCTTTTGTCTTTGAGAAATAGATGACTTTGCTAATAAGGCTTGAATACATTAGAAAAAACTTTAAGGTCACATTAGTTTATCACTTGCAAGATTGTTGTTCAAAGTATCCTTCATAAACAGGATAAACTAATTAATAAGAAATACTCAATGTTATGCAACTGGGTATGGCAAAAACCACTGCAATATTGTAAAGTAACTAGCCCCTGGTTAAAATAAAAACATAATTTTTTTTTAAGTTATGCAACTTGGATACTGGTAATGTAATTCTCAAAGTGACCCTGGAGATAAATTACTATCAAGAATCAATTTTACAAATCTTGGAAATGAGATTAATTGATTTGACCCACTACATCATGAGTACATTAAAGACAGAAGACATTTCTTTTTTATTCTTAGTGATATAGGTATTGAAAAATAAAAACATAATTTTTTTTTAAGTTATGCAACTTGGATACTGGTAATGTAATTCTCAAAGTGACCCTGGAGATAAATTACTATCAAGAATCAATTTTACAAATCTTGGAAATGAGATTAATTGATTTGACCCACTACATCATGAGTACATTAAAGACAGAAGACATTTCTTTTTTATTCTTAGTGATATATGTATTGCTCTACATGATGTAGGTGCTTAATAATATTTATGGAATTAAATCATTCAAGTCATCAGTCAAGACAGAACCAAGATTAAACGAAATCTTGTGACCTTTAATATGAGATTCATTACGTTAAATATGATGCTAATAAGTAACTAGGATCAGTTTAATGCTTGCCTTGCTAAACAGCATCATTATTAATAATAACAGTAAGATTATAACATATCACAGGTGATTTTATCACCATTACAATTACTGTAAGAGAAACTGCAAATCCTCATTTGGACTTTATAGCCAGTCACCTCTTTCTGCCATTACTTTCCTAACAGATGCATCCTAGCACCAGAGAGCCAAGTCTCCTCTTTGGGCCTCAAAGGCAACAAAGAAGAGACATAGCTATAAATCTGCTCACAGCATGGCTCAGTTCCTTGGGTGGCAGCAGGTTGCTGCCTTTCATGGAATCCCAAAAGTGAAATGCAAAATAAATGGCAATGATGGGTGGGTGGTGATGGTGGAAGTGAACCCCCACCATGCACTACTTGCAAAGAGATTAAAGGGTTTGCAGAGAGGGAAACATACAAATACAGTTCCACTGGAAAAGTTAAAAGGGGTTGGGTTTTTTCAAAGAAAGGGGAGGGTAGTGAGCAACCTAATTAACAGTCTTGAAAGAATGGCTTGGCTTTCTGACCATAGATGGCAATGTCCAGTGCTTCTCAATCTTGTCACTGAGTGAAGGATGAAATATACATCTATATACATATATATATATATAATATGTATCAATAACTAGGAATCCTTGTAATTTTCAGGTCACTAGAAAACATCACCAGCCAGAAATGTTTACCCACTACTCTGTTATGGTCTGAAATTTCTACTGCTAGTCAATGGCTGATTTCAATTAAGAAATTTCTATTTTTATGCACATGTTAAGACTATAAATGCTTTTGGGATAGTGAAGCTTTAGACAGTTTTCAAACATAGCTATCACTCTAGACAATGAAAGAGTGAGCCACTGCAGAATTCTGTTTGGGAGACAAACCAGACAAACAGGCCAATAGGATTCAGCACCGACTGGAACAGACTGAGAGGAAATGAGCCCAGAGAAGCCAAAAGTAGAACGAAGGCATCCGTGTGGAGTTTAAGAGCCGTCTCAAGCCAGAACGTAGGCGCAAACCATTTTTCAGAAGCTTTGAAAGCTAGTTTTTAAGCACAGCTATTACTAAAGCTTAAGTCATATAATATAAATCACAGAAAAAATAAAATTAATAAATGCTCAAAACACATCATCTCATAATTATTCTGCTGCATTTTAGTATTATCTATAGCTTTTCATTATTTACAAAGACATACTACATAATGATGAACTAAGGAGCCTGTTTTCCCAACTCTGTTTAGTGATGTTATATTGATAGCTTTCAATTAGCCATGGCTGAAGTATGTATATCATGCAAATTCGTTCATGTTACAAATCAATGACCTCTTTTTTAAACCAATAGAGTCCATTGTTAAGCATATTATGACTATAAAAGTTTATGAACGGTATTAGCTTCTCACAGGAGTAATAAAGGTCAGCTGATGGGCATAGAGAAAGACAAAGCTCCCAGGCTGAAGCAGTTAATTCCAAAGTATTTTCAATTCTTTAGCACAAACATTATCTGTGGATGATGAATAACAAGTTTGTAATTTCTGCTGCTCATCAAGTTCTCACTGCTTTGTTACAAACTTGCCTTTCATTAGAAAACATTGTCTCAGCCAGTTAAACAGTAACATCTGGAAACATCAGAAGCATCTTTTTTTTTTTTTTTATGTTTTCCTCTTATTTTCAGCAATTCTTTCAGATGGGTTTGCTAAGAATCTCACAGATACATCTATTTGAGAATTTGTCTTCCTTAGGTAGACTATTTCATCAGCTGTTCAACATAGAAATGTGGGGAGTGAGAGCATCTCAGAGGTACCTACAGCTGGGTTTGAATTTTTGCTGTGTCATTAACAAGATGTGTGGCCTCAGATAACTCACTCAACTCTAACACTCAGCTTCATCTATTTTAAACTGGAGTTAGTACAACCTATCTGGCAGTGTAAGAATCAAGGGTTCATGAGATGAAATATGTAAAAGTAAAATCATAAGAATGCCTAAACCATAAAGACATTCACCAAATGTCGATCCTTGTCACTATTCTTTACTTTCTGTCTCTCCTCCTATGCTATAGAAGCTTTCAGGGCTCGGACTATCCCAAGGGGTAGAAAGTCATAAATTGCCCCAAACCAGTCCATTGGAAAACAGCATATGAAATTCAAAGTCCTGTTTGCACATGCACAAGCTAACATGCATCTTTAATTTCACAAAGCCTCAGAGAAGGCCTAAAGAAACATTTTGAGAGAAGAACAGATACTCTAGGAATATTCCTTTTTTAGTTGAAAGAGACTTTTGAATGTGATCTGGTCTTTCTACAATAGTCTGGGGCCTTGGACAAGGAGAAAAGAAAGAAAATTGAGGTCAAGTTTCTATAATCTACTCACCCTGGACTAGCACTTTTAAAATATTGTGACCATTTACCTTAGAAAAGGTTATATTGTGCCAGCTGGGCACAATGACTTCTTTCACCATCCTTATGATCTAAGCCTCAGGGTTTAAAATAGCAGAGTAGGGGCTGTGTTAAGAGACACTGGTAAAGGGAATACTCATTTTTATTAAGCCCAGAATTTGTATGCATCTCTTCTCTCTTCCTTACACACTGAAGTTTATGTTGCTTTCTTAACATAAGAAACAATAGACAAGGGGATTCCTTTAATAAATCCAAGAGTTTTCCATGAGGTCCCCATAAGCCTTTGAGGTTTATAAACTCAAGTGTTATTCTTTCTTCCAAAATTTCAAAATCAGCTTCTATTTTGAATAGCGGGTGACTTGACATATTCTGGAATAAATGGTGTCTGTAGAATGAAAAAGGTAAAAAGGAAGGTAGTTTGTGGCAGAAAGAGGGGAAAATGGAAAAGACATAAAGAAGAGAAAGACATAAAGAGAGGAAAGAAAGAGGAAAGGTATGGTTAATAATCAGTCCTTCACACTGTTTAAAAATTGATAAAGGTATTTTCTAAAACTTACTTATACCCCAAAGTTATAATTCTTTTCTAAATATTCATAATATTGCTGCTATAACTCAGATTTACATATACTTTTCTCACTGCAAAAATGATTTACCAGCCAGAGTATGAAAGTGATGACCAACTTTCATACAGTCCTTTTTTCTCAACTCCAGCCACTTATGTTCAAAAACATCTGCTAGAGTTTTCTTCCTGAATATCCCAAAGTATCTCAGATTAGCACATCTGACAATAAATTAACCATTTCTTTTCAACTTTATTTGCCTCCACTCAAACCAGTTTAATTGTCTGGGCTGGAGTGTGAGAGACAGACAGACAGACAGAAAGATGGAGAGAGGCAGAGAGACAGACTTATAGAGAGAGAGAGACAGAGGTGCAGAGACAGAAAGAAATGCAAAGGCAGAGAGAAATGCCCCAGCATCCCCCAGATCATCCAGGTCAGAATTCTGGAGTCATGGCAGATTACATCTTCTCATTTTCTCTACTAAGTGTAAGTCGCGGAGATTATTCTACTCCATAAACGTTCAGATCTACCCTCCAGCACACACATGACTGCTTACCCTCAGCATTTTAGTTTAGGCCATTATGTTTACCTGTTATATTGGAAATAGTCAGATCCCCTCCTTAAAAATGCTCCTATTCTCTGCCTGAGTGATACTTTCAGAATGCATATCCGGCTATGCTTCTCTCCTGCTTAAAATCCTCCCTTAATAAGAACAGACTGTGGATGTTTAATCATGGCATAAAAAGCCATTTTTAATCTGGCCACTGGTTTACCACTACAGCCCAATGTATGCTGTAGAATGAATATTACAGTTTAGCTATATCAAACTAGTTTTAGTTTACAAATTCTTCTATATTCTCTCATGCTTCCAAGAGTTTGAATCTGCTGTTTATTATCTCTGCTCAAGCGATGCTTTCCTTTCTCCTCTTTGCCTGTTTTGCTCTCTGTTTCTACAGGCAACTAACCTTTTCCATCATTCCTTTTTTAGCCAGCTCAAAATTACATGCTCATATGCCTGTTTCTGCCATTAGATTAGGAGAAGGCAATGGCGCCCCACTCCAGTACTCTTGCCTGGAAAATCCCATGGACGGAGGAGCCTGGTAGGCTGCAGTCCATGGGGTCACTAAGACTCAGACACGACTGAGCGACTTCACTTTGACTTTTCACTTTCATGCATTGGAGAAGGAAATGGCAACCCACTCCAGTGTTCTTGCCTGGAGAATCCCAGGGATGATGGAGCCTGGTGGGCTGCTGTCTATGGGGTTGCACAGAGTCGGACATGACTGAAGCTACTTAGCAGCAGCAGCCATTATATTGCTAGTTATTTCAACACAACTATAAGTTCTTATGTATAAGCTTCTAATTTTTAATAAAAATGTAGGTGTCTGGCAAATGAATAATCAAAGAGATATATATGAATAAAATATAATATCACTGATATTTCAAAGTTTATCATTTTTACTATGATTCCATCTAACTTCACTTAAGCAATGGTTTTAAAATATCAATAGAATTTTCTATCCTATAAATACTTTTGTTCTTAATAGAGCCAATAGTAATCCCAATTTCTTGGGTTAGGGAAACACCCAAAGCACAAGGTAAAGGAGGGAAAAGAAACAGAAGGACATGGGCATTAACTATGCTCCTTAAACTATTAAAGAGATGTAGTTTTTAGATGAGGTCATCGTTCTCCAGAAAGACTCAACAGAAGGCAGAGCAGCAATTAGAAATATCTGATGTGGGAAAGAGCTAGGAATCGAACTAAACTAAAAGGCTAATCTGACTGAAATCTGCTGAGTTTCTCACTAAAATTTAAATGCATTTATTGGATGGTAGAACTCAGAAGAAATTATATCCTGTTGTTAAAATACTTGTTGAAGAAAACCAGATTTCAGCTTCTCTCCAAATAACATCTTTTTTTTTTATCTCTCAAATGCTAAAATATTTCAAGCCACTCTTAATTTTAAATACGTAAGATTTTACTAATCCTCAGTAATTATAATTTTCACAGTCTGTTTGCTATACACAGGCAAAGGCTTGCACGTTAGCAATCTTTCATGCCAAATCATATACAGTTTCTGATTCTGGATCTTCTGAACCATACTGGGAAAGGTGGGGCAGGATATAGCTGATGAATGAAAACTCATTTTTATGATGGGAACATTGTTTGCAAGAAACAAAACCTCACTCAAACTTGCTTAAGCAAAACAAGAAATGTATCGAATATGAAGCATTTCATGGAATGCAGTATCAGAAAGTACAATATATAGTCTGGATTCCGAATGAAGTAAAACAAAGAAATAGTAAATTGCTTTCCATCCCCCTGTGGCCTGTGCTCTCTCATTTCTGCACTTCTGAAATCTGTGTCATTCTCCTTTTTATCTCTGTATACAGGCTTTCTTTGTTTCTAATTGTACTATGGCAGATCCATGTTATCTACCAATCCCAACATGCACTGTGAACTAACTAGACTTTTATATTTTAATTCTAAATCCCTAGGGGAGGGAATCTGGCCCATTTTGTGCTAGGTTAGGCCCGCTGGATTAGCTAATAAACGTGGCCATGTAAGCCTGTTGTTGTTCATTTGCTCAGTCATGTCCGAATCTTTGTGACCCCATGGACTGCAGCACACTAGGCTTCCCTGTCCTTCACTATCTCCCAGGGTTTGCTCAAAGCCACGTCTATCGAGTCGATGTCGCCACTCAACCATCTCATGCTCTGTTGCCCACTTGTCCTCCAGCCCTCAATCTTTCCCAACATCGGGGATACGTTTATAAATTAAAAATTATACATTGTTTATTTGAAATTCAGATTCAGCTGAGAGTCCTGTATTCTACCTGGCAATAGTATGTCAAGCATTCTCTACTGCTCCAATCAGCTGGTCGTAGGTGTGGGGGAAGGCCAAGTGGAACACAGGAGGGGCCTGCACTTCAGCTAGATAATTGAGTGATAACAAAAAGCTCTCAGGAGGAAAGCTGTGATCTTAATATGCACATGAAGAAATCTACTGCATATAGGATAGAGTCAATGAGCGAGAACAGTTGTGTTTTGTCAAGGGGCCAGGAGCCAGAAATTATTATCATGCAGGTAATCAGTAAAAGATTTGCCAGCTGACTAAGGAGAAGGCAATGGCAACCCACTCCAGTACTCTTGCTTGGAAAATCCCATGGGTGGAGGAGCCTGGTGGGCTGCAGTCCATGGGGTGGCGAAGAGTCTGACACAGCTGAGCGACTTCACTTTCACTTTTCACATTCGTGCATTGGAGAAGGAAATGGCAACCCACTCTAGTGTTCTTGCCTGGAGAATCCTAGGGACGGCAGAGCCTGGTGGGCTGCCATCTCTGGGGTCACAGAGAGTCAGACACAAGTGAAGCGACTTAGCAGCAGCAGCAGCAAGCAAGAACAAAATTTTATAGCCAAGTAAAAATTTTAAATTATCTATCCATCTATCTACCTATCTATATAAACACACACACACACACACACACACACACACACACACACACACACACACGGGCATCCCTGGTGGATCAGTGGTAAATAATCTGCCTGCCAATGCAGGAAATGTGGGTTCAAGCCTTGGGCCAGAAAGATACTCTGGAGAAGGAAATGGATGGCAACCCACTCCAGTTTACTTGACTGGGGAATCCCATGGACAGAGGGGCCTGGCAAGCTCAGTCCATGGGGTCTCAAGAGTCAGACATGACTTAGTGACTAAACAACAATAAATATATATCTCAATAATTCACAGAATGGAGTGAAAGGAAATGCCATGAGTATGGTGGGTTTAGATTTCATTCCATAAATATTATTCGAGTGCCTATGTATGAGCATTTTAAAAGTACATTTATTTTTCACTTGGAGAAACATCCCAGTTCATTATCATTACAGTTTTGTAACTGGGAATACAGAAGCTCAAAGAAGTTTATTACTTTCCTACGACAACCTAGCTAGAAAGCAGCAGAAGCAGGATTTGAAGTCAGGGATGTCTGAAGTCAGAGACTTCCTCCTGTCCTGTGATGCTTCTGAATGCTATTGCTTCAAACCTTCAGCATCAGCATTATTCCAAGCTGGCACTAAAGACTGTGATAGCTCCTCTGTTGGTATCTTAAATCAGCAGCCACATTTTATATGATGAAAGGCCTAGGGACTGCTTCCATAGGGAGCACCAGCAAGAGAGCTTGGCTTCTGCCCAATATTTTCTCCAGCATTGCTTTCCAATATCCTAGTCTGTTTTCTAATCCTAAATGAGTGTAGCGCTGGTTGAGGTAACTTCTATGCTGTTGAGAATAACAACTGATGCATAACCTATGCATATGCATGAGTGGAATTATAGCAATGCATGAATACTCTACGTTAGTGCCTTATGATCAACACATACTTCCTCTCTTTTTTGTTGTTGTGTAAGATAAGGGAAGCGGGGGTTAGTGAGCTTAGTCACTAATCAAAGATAATTAAATCATTATCATTCTCAACATTTATCTGGGCTTCTGTGAGTCAAGCAGAAGTCAACTTTTAAGCTATTGTTTTAAGACAGGCCCTATGAAAAATGTAACAGAAGTGCTTTTGGAATCTCTTTGTTAAAGCGAAGAATCGGAAACAGTCTATCTAGGAAGCTTAGGCAAATTTAATTCAGTGGTTGCCAAAATGTTTTGCAGTTATTAACGGCTAAATAATATTCACAAAAGGAATGGATGAACAAATACATAGTGTTTTCTGAATAAAAGCAAGATTGCAATAAAATGGAAATATTTAAATGGGATGAGAGTAAGTTTGTGATCCTTCCCATGAAAGTTTCCCTTGAAATCTGTATTTGTATACCTGTAGGTCAATTCTTTTCAGTATACATTGCACACTCAAATACCATTGTCAGTAAAGGATGATCTACATCATGGCTCTTAACTGTGACATGAAATGAAGGTAATATTGACCCTGAGCTAGGCATAAGTTTTCGACAAGAGCAATTTAAACATCTTTTTATATTTTAGGCTCTGTTCTAGGTCCTGATGATATAATGGTGAGCAAATACAACAATAGTTCTTAACTGCATGAATCTAAGGTTTAGAGTGGGAGGCAGTCCTCAATAGAAAAATCAAATTCCGGTATAATATGAATCTGGGACATAAACAGTGAAACAATGTTACATGGTGTAATGAGTGCCTGGATGACAAAGAGTCTGATGAACTCCAGCTCATCAGAAACCTGGCGGACAGCCTACTTGCACCTTGATAGTGGAAGCAAACATCATTTTCGTGGGTTGAGATACATGATGTGGGTGAGAAATCTGGAGATGCAAGCATAGACAGACACTTGGCTTTTAAAAGGAAGAGAGAGAGATAAAGAGGAAGAAAAAATGGGGGTAGTTTTGATAGAACTGNTTTGAACTGTGGTGTTGGAGAAGACTCTTGAAGAGTCCCTTGGACTGCAAGGAGATCCAACCAGTCAATGCTAAAGGAAATCAACCCTGAATCAGCCCTGGAAGGACTAATGCTGAAGCTGAAAGTCCAATATTTTGTCCACCTGATGTGAAGGACTGACTCATCGGAAAAGACACTGATGCTGGGAAAGATTGATGGCGGGAGGAGAAGGGGACGACAGAGGATGAGACGGTTGGATGGCATTACCGACTCAAAGGACATGAGTTTGAGCAAGCTCCGGGAGTTGGTGAAGGACAGGGAAGCCTGGCATGCCGCAGTCCACGGGGTCAGAAAGAGTAGGACACGACAGAGCAACTGAACTCAAATGAATCTGGTTTGGATGAATCAGAGATTATTTCTCAAGGCCACTGGTACTCCAGCTTAAACAGGACACACGCATCATTCCTGGACCCAGCTCAGAGTTTCTCATGTGTTAGGTCCGGGATGTGGCCCAGAATCTGTTTTCCAACAACTGCCCCATGGGGTTCTGATACCAGATGCTATCACACCACTGGACTGGACAACAGATGAATTTACCTGGAGGAGGAGGTAAAGATGATAAATCTCAAAGGCAACAAAGATACTAAAGTGGTAAAGACAAGGACAACAGTAATGACGGATTCAAGAAACAAAAGATTTAGTGGAGGACTACACAGACATCGACAGTGGGAAGCAGTCGAGAGAAACCAATCATACACTGGACTGACTCCAGTTGTACTAACAGAGAACTCGCAATCCAGCGACCTTGGGCTCTGACCACAGTGAGGAGGCATCAGCCTGTTGGAGGCTGGGTTCAGGCCTTCTCATTACCCCGAGTCACTATGTCACAGACACAAGCACATTGGTACAGAGGGCACACAGAAGCTACTACAAACATCTTCCAAGTAAAGAACACTTTACATCATCATCAGGTTCCATGCTAACTGTCATGACCCTGGAGGTCAAGGAATGCAGAATAAAGCATGAAGTTCATGTTCCAGCCTGTCACTTCAGAATGGGTAACAGGAAGATGTTAGAGCATGCAAGGATGAAAGATTCGAGGAATAAGAGAACCCCAATGGCTGTACACAAATCACCAACACTTTATTCAACATGGAGGGAGAAAAGGACCCTCTTTCTTCCAAAGTCTAAAGCACCTCACTTCCCATCTCTGTCAATTATTTTGGATACGTTAATCCATATTGACCTCTAAGTACCTGTTCGTAGTCTTGACACCTGCACTAATTTTGTAACTGTGGACTCAACATCATTCACCACCAAAAACAGCAGGATTTTATCAAATCTTCTTCTTCTCATGACTAAACTCCTACAACAAGGAGTAACTCTTGCCCTTGGAGACAGTCTGCACTTTCTGTAACTGTGCCACTTTCTAGGGAAGCTCATGAAGACCCTGATGAGCTCATGAGCCGACTGTGTCCACATCCAGTCAGGGCACAGAAGGGCACTTGGAATTTACAAAGGAGGAAAACTTGCTGGAAGACGTACCATCACCAGTCTCCATGAGCTCGGCATTGCCATACTTCGGGGCTGTCCGCGACGTCGTGGAGCCCTGCGGCCTTTCTACTTGTATTGCATGTTCTGAGGTGTAAGTGGTTACGTCAGGAGGTGCAGAGTGATTTTCTGTAAAGAAGCAAACTGTAAGTTTTCTGGTAATCATGATACATTTATTATGAAAGCTACATAAGCAGTTAAGTTTTCCAAAAATGCCACATCCTAAGAGAACAAGATTCTGAATCAAAAACTAGAACAAAAACTTAGGCATAAAGATGGTCTTTACCATAATTTACACGGCTCAACATGAACAAAGTTAGGTAAAACTTCAGACACAATATCACTGCAGGACCCACATCAATGACTCACTGTAACATTTTAATTAGAATAATGTCATCAAGTGGCCAATGGAAGAAGATAGTGTAAGTTATGTGTTTGCTCATAACAGAGTAATTTTCCTGTCTGTCATAGTAGAGGCAGTTAAGAGTATACAGAGTGAAGTAAGCCAGAAAGAAAAACACCAATACAGTATACTAACACATATATATGGAATTTAGAAAGATGGTAATGAGGACCCCGTATGCAAGACAGCAAAAGAGATACAGATGTGTAGAGCGGACTTATGGACTCTGAGGGAGAAGGAGAGGGAGAGGGAGGGATGATTTGGGAGAATAGCATTGAAATATGTATACTATCATGTAAGAAATGAATTGCCAGTCTATGTTCAATGCAGGATGCAGGATGCTTGGGGCTGGTGTATGGGGATGATCTGGAGGGAAGATGTGGGGTGGGAGGTGGGAGGGGGGTTCATGTTTGGGAGTTCGTGTAAAAAAATAAATAAATACAAAAAAAA
>SJYX01009472.1:115182-128552 GCA_006410675.1 Oreotragus oreotragus
CTTAGTAGCAATAATAGAAATCTAAAGACAATATAGCCACATATTAAAAATTTAGACAGAAAATTACTTTCAACCTAGAATCCAAAACCCCAGCCAAAATATCCATGAAGTGTGTGGGTAGAGAAAGTTATTTTTCTAGCAAGAGGATCGAGCAGCTGAAGAGCTTACTCCTGACTGAATGACTGTCTTATCAGACAGATTTGACTGCATGAAATGTTGATTAAAATATTTTTACAGAATTGTAAGAAGGTGTAAAGAGATTTGGCAAGACACAAGGTTCCAAATAGGTAAAGGAGTACATCAAGGTGGTATATTGTCACTGTACTTATTTAACTTATATACAGAGTACATTATGAGTAATGCTGGGCTGGATGAAGCACAAGCTGGAGTCAAGATTGCCGGGAGAAATATCAATAACCTCAGATATGCAGATGACACCACCCTTATGGCAGAAAGTGAAGAACTAAAAAGTCTCTTGAGGAAAGTGAAAGAGGAGAGTGAAAAACTTGGCTTAAAGCTCAACATTCAGAAACTAAGATCATGGCATCTGGTCCCATCACTTCATGGCAGATAGATGGGGAAACAGTGGAAACAGTGAGAGACTATTTTGGAGGGTTCCAAAATCACTGCAGATGGTGACTGCACCCATGAAATTAAAAGACGTTTACTCCTTGGAAGAAAAGCTATGACCAACCTAGACAGCATGTTAAAAAACAAAGACATTACTTTGCCAACAAAGGTCCATCTCATCAAGGTTATGGTTTTTCCAGTGGTCATGTATGGATGTGAGATTTGGATTATAAAGAAAGCTGAGCACTGAAGAATTGATGCTTTTGAACAGTGGTGTTGGAGAAGACTCTTGAGAGTCCCTTCCAAAATCACTGCAGATGGTGACTGCACCCATGAAATTAAAAGACGTTTACTCCTTGGAAGAAAAGCTATGACCAACCTAGACAGCATGTTAAAAAACAAAGACATTACTTTGCCAACAAAGGTCCATCTCATCAAGGTTATGGTTTTTCCAGTGGTCATGTATGGATGTGAGATTTGGATTATAAAGAAAGCTGAGCACTGAAGAATTGATGCTTTTGAACAGTGGTGTTGGAGAAGACTCTTGAGAGTCCCTTGGATTGCAATGAGATCCAACCATTCCATCCTAAAGGAGATCAGTCCTGAGTGTTCATTGGAAGGACTGATTCTGAAGCTTAAACTCCAATACTTTGGCCACCTGATGCAAAGAGGAGACTCATTTGAAAAGACTCTGATGTTGGGAAAGATTGAGGGCAGGAGGAGAAGGGGATGACAGAGGATGAGATAGTTGGATGGCATCACTGAATCAATGGGCATGAGTTTGAGTAAACTCCAGAAGTTGGTGATGGACAGGGAGGCCTGCTGTGCTGCAGTCCATGGGGTCACAAAGAGTCAGACACAACTGAGTGACTGAACTGAACTGACAAGAATATTAGAAAGTATTAACTCCAGGGAATAATGAAAAAGATGCTCAAGAAAGGAAAATTAGACAATCAGTTAAAAAAAAAATAGTTGGTTACAACAAATTATGACACAATTATATTGAATAAATTAAGGAAAAGAGTGAAAGGAGAACAAAGGAAACTATAAGCAAGGTGAAAAGAAAGCCTTCTGAATGGGAGAAAATAATAGCAAAGGAAGCAACTGACAAACAACTAATCTCAAAAATATACAAGCAACTTATACAGCTCAATTCCAGAAAAATAAACGATCCAATCAAAAAATGGGCCAAAGAACTAAATAGACATTTCTCCAAAGAAGACATACGGATGGCTAACAAACACATGAAAAGATGCTCAACGTCACTCATTATCAGAGAAATGCAAATCAAGACCACAATGAGATACCACTTCACACCAGTCAGAATGGCTGCGATCCAAAAGTCTGCAAGCAATAAATGCTGGAGAGGGTGTGGAGAAAAGGGAACCCTTTTACACTGTTGGTGGGAATGCAAACTAGTACAGCCACTATGGAGAACAGTGTGGAGATTCCTTAAGAAATTGCAAATAGAACTGCCTTATGACCCAGCAATCCCACTGCTGGGCATACACACCGAGGAAACCAGAATAGAAAGAGACACATGTACCCCAATGTTCATTGCAGCACTGTTTATAATAGCCAGGACATGGAAACAACCTAGATGTCCATCAGCAGATGAATGGATAAGAAAGCTGTGGTACATATACACAATGGAGTATTACTCAGCCATTAAAAAGAATACATTTGAATCAGTTCTAATAAGATGGATGAAACTGGAACCGATTATACAGAGTGAAGTAAGCCAGAAAGAAAAACACCAATACAGTATACTAACACATATATATGGAATTTAGAAAGATGGTAATGAGGACCCTGTATGCAAGACAGCAAAAGAGATACAGATGTGTAGAGCGGACTTATGGACTCTGAGGGAGAAGGAGAGGGAGAGGGAGAGGGGAGGATGATTTGGGAGAATAGCATTGAAATATGTATACTATCATGTAAGAAATGAATCGCCAGTCTATGTTTGATGCAGGATGCAGGATGCAGGATGCTTGGGGCTGGTGCATGGGGATGATCTGGAGGGATGACGTGGGGTGGGAGATGGGAGGGGGGTTCATGTTTGGGAGTTCATGTACACCCGTGGCGGATTCATGTCAATGTATGCCAAACCCAATACAGTACTGTAAAGTAAAATAAAGTAAAAATAAAAATTTTTAAAAAAAGTGAATGGAGAAAGGTAAAATCATTTTCTTTTTTATAATACTATGCCATTCAATGTATATGATTATTCAAAAAATGTATGTATATGTGTGCTCACAATTTTAAAAATAAATAAGAGAAAAAGCAGTCCAAAGAAATAACTGAGAGAAGATTTCCAAAGACAGGAGTAAGGAAGTCATAAGGACAGCTATATTTGTTTTAAGCTTCTGTGTATTATTTAACTTTCCAAATAATCTGCAAGTATTACTTCAAGAAGAATAAAAGTTTATTTAAAATGGAAAAATAAGTCTATAAAATGTATCTTGCAAACTTGATTTATTAATAGATATTCATGAAGTAAACCTACTAGCTATAGAGTGAAAACAATATAAATTTCTCCCTGCAGTTATATATTGGTATGCAATTGGTACAATTTGGTGATGAAAAACAAATACTCATGAGATAAAAATTGGAGCCTTGGGCTTTAAGGTAGGAGTGAAAATAAATACAAATATAAATAAAAATATGAAAAAGAAATTGAACTGAAATACTAGGCATCCACAAAATAGAGATAGAAGATTGGAAGCAAAACTTTGGTTGCTTATATTTTCTGGGCAGGAGGAAAAAATTGAAGAACTTTACAGTCTTTAAATATAGCATAGTGAATTTACATATGTATAGATTTTATATATATATATTTAAGTGAAGTCACTTAGTCGTGTCCGACTCTTTGCAACCCTATGGACTGTAGCCTACCATGCTCCTCCATCCATGGGATTTTCCAGGCAAGAGTACTGGAGTGGGGTGCCATTTCCTTCTCCAGAGGAGCTTCCCAACCCAGGGATCGAACCTGGGTCTCCCGCATTGTAGTCAGATGCTTTACCATCTGAGCCACCAGGGAAATCTATATATGTATATATATAGTAGACAGCAATCTTNGCTCCTCCATCCATGGGATTTTCCAGGCAAGAGTACTGGAGTGGGGTGCCATTTCCTTCTCCAGAGGAGCTTCCCAACCCAGGGATCGAACCTGGGTCTCCCGCATTGTAGTCAGATGCTTTACCATCTGAGCCACCAGGGAAATCTATATATGTATATATATAGTAGACAGCAATCTTATTAGACTCATGTATATTTTAAGAGCTTTCTGTAAGGTAAGAAACTGCTATTGTTGCTGGGAACAAAACAAAAATTCCTGCCCTCATGTACATTATCGTCTACACAAGTATTGTTCGAGTACATATAAAACATTTACAAAAGTTACCACACATTAGAGCCTAATGTGGAGTCTAAAAAAAAATTTCAAGAAATACCAAAACACAATATATTAATTAGGTGCCATGACAAATATGTCTAAGTAAAATTAATTGAAAGCGTCAGAAAGTGTCACTGTGTTTGAAATTGAAAATAGCTACATTATTTTAAAGTAATTCACAATTCTCAAAATATATTAGAAATTATAAAAATTTTAGATAATTTAAAAACTGATTGCATAACATTTAAACACTTTGGGATGGAAGTAAAGCTGTCTTAATAAGAAAAATATATAACCCTAAATTCATATTAAAACAGAAAATTGCTAAGCTATAAAAAAAGGAACAGCACATTCAATTCAAGGAGGAGAATGAAGGAAATAATAAATGCAAAAGTAGAATTTCACAAGACAGAAAACAAAGAAACTTTGTAGATAAAAATGCTACAATCAAATATTATACTAGTTCTTTGGAAAAATACTGATGAAGTCAGCAAAATCAATTAAAATATGAATGAAAGTATAAATGAATACTGCAATTTTATTTCATATGTGGTTGAAGTTTTTTTTTTTTTTTCCCATCAAAGAACAGTATGTAACACTTACTGCAAAATTATAACTAATACAGTGGTTATTTCTTAGAAAAATATGAAGTATGAAAATGGACTTAAGTGAAAAACTAAATGAATCAGTAGTAACGCTAGACTGGTTAAAGCTAGCTCTGCAGCCAAAGGTCATAATACATTTTTATCCAGACTTCATTTGAAATAACTGCATTTAGGGAAGTTGTTATTTATGTTTAAATTCCTGGATTGAACATCTCTCCAGAGAGACTCCCACAACTGCAGGGGACAGAATTATTTTTTAGAATAAAGGCTGGTGCCAACAAATACAAGCAGTTTGACTTTGGGCAAGTTACTTACTTTTCTTAAATTTACTTACTTTCAGTAGCTCATTTCATAAAATTGTTATACAGATTCTGTGAGATTTACTTAAGTAAAGCATTTAACCCTTATTCAGAGTTGAAGTACATCGTTCATACCTATTATTATTGCCTCTGAAGGGGCCTAATTAGTATCCATTAACATTCCCTCCTCTGTGATCTCATTGCACAATGGCCATTTTGAATTTAACACAGTTATTTACATTGTATTTCTTTCTACCTCTGCCTTTCCCATATTAGAAGTTCAAAGGCAAGGCAGAGACTTACTCATTTTTCATTCTTTAAGTCTACCAATTCACATTGAGTATGTGTTAAATTAATTACAATATAAATAAAACAAGCAATCAATCATTCCATCTACGTATTTATCAGTTTATGTAGCCACTGTGTATGAAATCCTACATCATTTGGTCTTGCTTTACTAATTAGCTGGTAAAGAATCAGCCTGCAATGCCGGAGATCTAGGTTCCATCCCAGTGTTGCAAAGATCCCCGGAGAAGGGAAAGGGTACCCACTCCAGTAGTCTAGCTTGGAGAATTCCATGGACTGTATGGTCCATGGGGTTGCAAAGAGTTGGAAGGACTGAGCAACTTTCACTTTCACTTAGCATAAAAAAATTAATAAAAGCATAAAAATATTAACATTTCTGAGGTTTTGAGTGAAAATTTATTTGATGAAAGTTTCTAATTCTTGCAAAACTGGCCTNCCATGGACTGTATGGTCCATGGGGTTGCAAAGAGTTGGAAGGGCTGAGCAACTTTCACTTTCACTTAGCATAAAAAAATTAATAAAAGCATAAAAATATTAACATTTCTGAGGTTTTGAGTGAAAATTTATTTGATGAAAGTTTCTAATTCTTGCAAAACTGGCCTTTTATATTTAATGCCAAATGCTGTTCATTTGAATGATCTAAATTTTGAGAGAATACATATATGTATCACACACATACATATATATATTTGTTTAGTTTAATATTTATATATAAATACATTTTATAACATATATAATTATAGAGACAAATATATATTTTATATAAACAAAAATAAAAGAAATGTATAATATATGAACATTTAAAAAAGTTTTATAAAACCCAATATATAAATGAGCTTATTTATACACTGTATGCATAAAAACGGAGGGCTTCCCAGATGGCGCAGTTGTAAAGAATCCTCTTGCCAACGCAGGACACTCAAGAGACATGGGTTTGATCCCTGGGTCGGAAAGATCCCCTGGAGTAGGAAATGGCAACCCACTCTAGTATTCTTGCCTGGAAAATTCTATGGACAGAGAAGCCTAGTGAGCTACAGCCCATAGGGTTGCAAAAGAGTTGGACATAATTGAGTATGCATGCATGCACATGTAAAAACTATGTANCAGGACACTCAAGAGACATGGGTTTGATCCCTGGGTCGGAAAGATCCCCTGGAGTAGGAAATGGCAACCCACTCTAGTATTCTTGCCTGGAAAATTCTATGGACAGAGAAGCCTAGTGAGCTACAGCCCATAGGGTTGCAAAAGAGTTGGACATAATTGAGTATGCATGCATGCACATGTAAAAACTATGTAACTTATATGCAAATATACAGGTATTTAGAGAATATATACGTATATATACTGTTTTTATATCCTGCCTATATCAGAAGACGTTTATGTGCAGCTCAGTCATGTCCAACTACTTGCAACCCCATGGACTATAGCCCATCAGGTTCCTCTGTCTACAGATTTTCCAGGCAAGAATACTCGAGTGGGTTGCCATTTCCTCCTCCAGGGGATCTTTCCAACCCAGGGATCGATCTCGCGTCTCTTGTGTCTCTGGCATTGGCAGGCAGGTTCTTTACCACTGGTGTCACCTGGAAAGCCATATCAGAAGATAGGCTGGGATGAATAAAAATGCAGATATTGACCTGTACTATTAAAAAGAATTATATAGTGATGAGGTCAGGATTCTAGTTATTTCAAAACCATAGACTGACTTGAGTTTTGCTAAAAGTTTACCTTTGAGCTTCCTGGCAGCCAAGACAAAAGAGCGATATATTTCTTTGCGTCTGATAGTTAGACATTCCTCTGTTTGGCTGTCTATAAACACAGTGGTGTCTGACTCTTTGCAACCTATGGACTGTAGCCCACCAGCCCCCTCTGTTTATAGCGTTAAAGTTTCCTTAGGCATTTCAGGGTCAGATATAGTAAATACTAAGGTAAAAGTTGTCTTCAGTAGCAAAGGACACCAGACAGTGATCTAAAATGATTTTTTGCCGAAGTTATGTAAGTTATTCCACTGAAAAATCAACTAAGCAGTCCATTTGGGGCTTCCCTGGTGACTCAGTGGTAAAGACTCCACCTGCCAGTGCAGAAGACATGGGTTCTATCCCTGGTCCAGGAAAATCCTACATGCTGTGGAGCAGCTAAACCTGTGAGCCACAAGTACTGAGCCTGTGCTCCAGAGCCTGGGAGCCCCGACTACCAAGCCCATAAGCTACAACTACTGAAGCCCTCACCACTAAAACCCTTCCTTTGCAACAAGAGACACCACGGCAGTGAGAAGCCTTCGCAGAGCAACTAGAGATGAGCCCCCACTCACCGCAAGTAGAGAAAAGCCCGCACAGGAATGAAGACCCAGCATGGCCAAAAATAACTAAACAATTTACAAAGTGAAAGTGAAAGGTGCTCAGTGTTGTCTGACTCTTTCTGACCCCATGAACTGTAGTCCATGGAAGTCCAGTTTAGTGACGAGACTAAAACTATGCACAATTTAGCACATCAGTTTGTAGTAAACAAACTTCTAAAACATTTGAAATCATTGTAGAATAATTTGATAACCTTCCCGTAATTTTTTTTAAAACAATTGTAACCCAAATTTTCTAGCTCACAACGTCAGATTGACTAGGAATCCCCCTGTAAAAGACATATGGATTTCCTGGCTTCGCTAACATTTAGGATTCAAGCACTTCTGTAAGGAGTTCAGCACACCCTAGTCACCCAGCTTGATGTGCTTTGAAGAACTGTACTCTGTGGTTTGGCCCTACTGCCTTTGCTTTCTGCAAATGATGCTAATATTGTGGGCAACTCTCACAGCTTCACTAAACACCCCAAGTAAAGGAGTCTCCAAGGAGTGAGTGACCAAGACTTTTAATTTTGACACTGACTCATGCTCACTAAGTTGTCCTTCCTAGAGCCAATCAGATGGAAACAGAGTTGCACCAGAACTCCAAGGTGCTCAAAGTCGTAATAATAATAAAACAAAGCCTGCTATATATGTTAATAATAGTTGTTGATGCCCACCTATATCCCTTTTCCTGCTCCAGTGTACCCAACCACAGCTGTGCTTGAGGCCAATAGGAACTGCCTCACACAGAAATAGCTCAGAGATTAAGCTGTCCCTTGGAGAGGTCTTTAGTCAATGAATGATTGATATGGGGGGGAAAAAACTCAACTCCTTAATCTCAGCGTGGGATCCACCTCTGCAGTACTGTTCATGCTTTACTCTTTTCCTACGGAGACTGACACAACTAAATTTCAGTTCAGTCCCCATTTTGCTCATCTTCTCTCACTCTGATTTTCTTAAAGTTTCCTTCTAAAAGCACCATATGCACAAAAGAATCACTTGTGACAGAATCCCTATCTCAGGCTCTTCTAGGAAGCATAACCTAAGACGTATACCTTGTTTGAACTAAACTGTGGACAGAGTGAGTCAAGTCTGGCCACCAAAGAGTTTGTTTAGAATTTATGCTTTAACGCCTCCTGTTTCTGAACTAGATAATAGAAGAAGAAGAAGTGAAGTCACTCAGTCCTGTCCGACTCTTTGCGACCCCATGGACTGTAGCCCACCAGGCTCCTCGGTCCATGGAATTTTTCAGGCATGAATACTGGAGTGGGTTGCCATTTCCTTCTCCAGGGGATCTTCCTGACCCAGGGATTGAACCTGGGTCTCCTGCATTGTAGGGCTTCCCTGGTGGCTCAGACGGTAAAGCGTCTGCCTGCAATGCGGGAGACCCAGGTTCGATCCCTGGATTGGGAAGATCCCCTGGAGAAGGAAATGGCACCCCACTCCAGCACTCTTGCCTGGAAAATCCCATGGACGGAGGAGCCTGATAGGCTACAGTCCGTGGGGTCGCAAAGAGTCGGACATAACTGAGCAATTTCTCTTCACGCTCACATTGTAGGCAGATGCTTTACCGTCTGAGCTACTAGGGAAGCCCAAACTAGATAATGGTTATCATTAATTTCACTTTGTATCCCCTTTTCTCCTATAACGTATCAGCAAGGCAACATTGGTATTGTACAAGTAGATGCTTAAAACTATCTGGGATTGGGGTGAGTGTTGCTTTAAGCATTCCAATCTCTCTGGCCCTACCAACCGGCCTCTGGGATTCTTAGCTGATGCTAACCTAGTGTGTTCAACAGAGTGTACACTGAAGCGTGGGAAGTTGCTCTAGATTTTTTTCATATACAGTGGGGTTATGCTTAGAAACAGTAAGCTACATTCACAGCTGTATTTGCTTAAGTAGAATACTCTTCTTGGCTTATAGTTTATGTTTACTTGGAGTGACTAGAGGACCTCATAAGTTCAATGGTCAAGCCCCTCTCCCCCCATTCATCCTTTGTTGTATGATAGACTTAAATCTCTTTGTATTAAAACCCAAATATTTACTATTGCTTATTATTTTATCCAAACAACTGAACACAAACCACACTCTATTTTAGTAACTCATCTCCTGTGTAGCCCAAGTTGAGTCAGGTAACACCCTCTGGAGAGGAAAGCCCATGTCCAAGACCAAGGTGAGCATCTTCTTTTCCTTTGAAGTGAGTCTCTCCCTCGTTCTAAATGTTGCATGGGTAATTAAGAAGAGTCCACCTCCCTTCCATTACCCTTAGTCCTGGAAGCCAGTCCTCTGCCCAGTTTTTTCTAGCCACTGTTTCACACAGAAAGCACATCAAGTTTCCACACCAGCAAAATAAGCGTGTCCTCAATTCCCCAGAAACCCATTCTAATGGTCCTGTATTCTCATAACAGGCATGCACAAAAAGCTCCCACTGAGCGCTTTCTACACAAAACAGCCGTCTTACCCATTCTCAGTCTAAATGAGTTATATGTGTTCTATGCCTTTAAATCCCTTATAGCTCCTGTCATTTTGCTCCTAAGTGGTTTGGATACATAATTCTCGTCTCTTAATTGACTGTGCCTTATGACAGGAAACATATCTTAGCCATATTTATATCCTCTGCACTTAGCAGTTAGTCCTCAGCAGATGTTGAATTTATAAATGGATGGACATTTGAGTGAATGAATGGACTTGACCTTTTATTCAAAATAGTTAAAAAATAATTGATGGTTGCCTCTTCCAAACCATAACATATTTAGAAATGAGAATTTCCAAGTGAATTGCTAGTTTTTCTTTTTTCTAGCATGAAGATCTCAGGTCTTCAGGTAAAGAAACCAATAATTCCCATTAAACTTATTCCCATGCAACTTATTCCTATTAAATGCATATACTTCAGAGTTGTTAGCCTTTACCTTGTAAGTGAAGTTAGGAGGAAGAAACACTAAGTTAAGGCCTGGGAAGGCAGTAGTAAATTATTGAGCACTAATCATAAATTATGGCAGCTCTGGGATTTGGAAATTAATGGTGATGGGAGGTTGGGGGGTTTAAACATGATCTGCATCCATTAGTGCAGAGCAGGCTTTTTATTGCCATTTTCCACTCTTCTTCTGAGAAAGCCTATCATTCAGGGACATTATAATTAGATTTCACTGCAAATGATGAGAATGAAAAAGGAGTTTCAGGAACTGCAGCAGCATCCTCTGCATATGATTGTTTATATTATTTTCTTTGGGCACTGTTTTTCTGGTATTGTTTACATAATCTTTAAAGTGATATCAGATTCTGCTGCATTTGGGCTCTTGATATAAGCCAAAAGGGCTGGTGAAGCAATCTATTACTCTTGACATTTCAGACCAGTAATAATTTTACTGGGTAAAATCCAAAAAATTAGAACAAAGATGTGCTTTGTTGTTCACAAATTGAAATGTGATGTAAGTGTTTTCTCCTGAAGTCAAAGTAAAGCCCCAAAGTGGAGTTTCTGAGAGTTACAATGCTTCTGGAGTCAGATTTTGAAGTCTCTTTTCTATACTGTGGAGTCAGTGTCTCAATTGGGGACTGGAAAAATGAAACCCTTTATTCTTATTACATATTCAACACTTTTTGTTTCATCTTTATTGTTTGCTTTTTGTATTTTTAAATTTATGAACATGTCTGTCCCATCCACTAACTGATTAGCGCCTGGAACAGCAGAAGTCAAGCCTGTTTCACATGTACACACATTTTGGAAGCCTCGGTTTATTAGCTGTGCAAGAAATGTATCATATTCTAATTAAAAATGTACAACATGCATATAAGTGCTCAGTTATTGTATATTGCGCCTATTCATGTCTTTAAACATAAAGCTCAATATAGAGCATCTACACTTCTTTGTCTTAAGCTTTGTATTGATTTTCTATTGCTAAATAACAAATTATCACAAAGAGTTGGTGACTTAAAATAACAAAATTATTATCTTACAGTTTCTGTGGCCCACACATCTGTCACAGCATCCATTCACTGGATGTTTCTTGAGGGTGTCCTAATAGCAACTAATCCAGTCTTCTGTGCTCACCTATCACAGACTTGAGCTCCTGAACAAATTAGACCCAGGAATTTATTTTTACTGATGTCTCATGGTCAGAAATGCAAACCAAGCTTCAATACAATCATTAATTTTAAAAAACATTAAAAAGCACAATACATTTTTGAGCAATTGTTTTCTTCTAGATTCTGTGCAAACATTTTGTATATATTATGCTTTTTGCAAAATGAGGAAATTAGGTAGAAAGAGATTTCATTATTTATCTAAGTCAGACAGCTAGAAATTATTAGAGTAAATATTTAAGTCTGAGACTCTCTGAAACCACACTTCTACTCTCGTGTCATCATTTATCACATTATCTTCCATCTTGCTGACTATCAAAAAACCCTATTCTGTCATTTTGCATAGTCATTCCTAAGACTCTCGGTTATGCAATCAGACTAACTCCTGGCTAACTTGGTAAATTGGTTGATCCCAGGGTCAGGAAGATCCCTTGGAATAGTAGATGACAATCCCCTCCAGTATTCTTGACTGGAAAATCCCATGGACAGAGAAGTCTGGCAGGATACAATCCATGGGATTGCAGAGTCAGACATGTCTGAGCATGAAAACAAATTTAGCAAATTAAAGTTGGATGCATTGATTTATACTTACTAGACTTTTCATTCATGAACAGTATTAATTATCTGATAACTTTAAAATATTTGAACTTATTCATTTTTATGCATACATGCATGGGTGCATTCTAGGTTGCTTCAGTCAACTCTGGTCATCTAATGCGAACAGGCAACTCATTGGAAATGATCCTGATGCTGGAAAAAATTGAGGCAGAAGGAGCAGAGGGCATCAGAGGATGAGATGGCTGGATGGCATCACTGATACAATGGACATGAATTTGGGCAAATTTCAGGAGATGGTGAGGGACAGGGTGGCCAGATGTGCTGTAGTCCATGAGGTTCCGAAGAGTTGGACATGACTTAGTGACTGAACAACAATATATAAATAATCAGAACTTGAAATTAGCTAATAATTAATTTTTAATTTGACACTGAAAATGTATATTACTTATTTTTTCTTTTTATATGTATAAATACATATATGAAGGTGATTACTGCATATATGTGTGTATATACCTATATATAATCACTGTCATTACCAGCAAATAGAAGTTATACTCTGTGTCAGATATGGTGTTCACTTTTACATAAATTTTCTGATTTCAACTTCATAAAAACTTTCAAAATAAATGTTAGTAAGGCTCATTTTACTGATGAAGACACTGAGGCCTAGAAGTGTCAAGTATCTTAGTAAAACTCCTATCACTAGTACATATTAGTGCTAGACTTTGAACAGTTTGTACTTCTTTCATGCATGTCATGTCATCTCCCCAAATAACATATACTAGTGATTCATGGGCAGGGACCCTGGTTTTCACTTCTTCCATATTTTACCCAGTGCTTAGCCTGGTTTGCAAACCTTCAGTTCAGTTCAGTTCAGTCGCTCAGTCATGTCTGACTCTTTGCGACCCCATGAACCACACCATGCCAGGCCTCCCTGTCCATCACCAACTCCCAGAGTTCACTCAGAGTCATGCTCATCAAGTCAGTGATGCCATCCAGCCATCTCATCCTCTGTCGTCCCCTTCTCCTCCTGCCCCCAATCCTTCCCAGCATCAAAGTCTTTTCCAATGAGTCAACTCTTCACATGAGGTGGCCAAAGTACTGGAGTTTCAGCTTTAGCATCATTCCTTCCAAAGAACACCCAGGGCTAATCTCCTTCAGAATGGACTGGTTGGATCTCCTTGCAGTCCAAGGGACTCTCAAGAGTCTTCTCCAACACCAC
>SJYX01009472.1:128786-159818 GCA_006410675.1 Oreotragus oreotragus
TAAGCCAATTTTTTCACTCTCCTCTTTCACTTTCATCAAGAGACTTTTTAGTTCCTCTTCACTTTCTGCCAAAAGGGTGGTGTCATCTGCATATCTGAGGTTATTGATATTTCTCCTGGCAATCTTGATTCTAGCTTGTGTTTCTTCCAGTCCAGCATTTAGCTGACCAAAAAATATTTTCTGACTGAAGCTTAGAGGCTGAAGCTTCATAGAAATTAATTTTAAAGAGAAGGGAAACTAGAGGAGACTACAGAATATTCATATCATTTATTTATACAAAGTGTAGCCTGAAAAAATTTGAAGAATTCGTTACTGCAAAGATCATAAACATTACATAGGCAATATCAAGTGTCGGTGTTGTCCTGAGGAATGAAAACTAAAATTTGCATTTGGAAAACTGTTTAAAATATTTGATGTATTTTCACAGATGTCTTCAATCAAGTAATGGCTTTCAATAATAAAATAATAGAGGTAGCTCCTTATGTATTATGCTAATGAACAGGAAGGACTAATCACTTTAAACTGAAAAATTTAATAAATGTACACTAATTTAGAAAATCTTAGCCAGCAACAGGGTATAGTTCACCTAGTTGCTGTAGCATTTTGCAAAGAATGGATTTGGAAGTCCGCCTGCTTAGCTAAGTAGGCATATTTGGGTGCGGTGAGCTGTTTCAAGCAAGCCATTTCAATTATGTGAGAGTATAAACCACTTTAGAATTACATTGTAAACAGCATTTTCAATCTTGTTCTGCAATTATACATTGAATATAGAATCAAATCAGAATATAGAAATTCTAAAGACTTCTGGCAGGAATAAAAAAGGGGCTTGGTTCTCTAAACAAGGACACAATTTCCCAGCAGCTGGCTTGGCTTCCCTATCAGCCACTCAGTTAAATCCCTGTTACACAGGCACGTTCCACAGATATCAATCGTGAGCAACTCATTCATGGAAAAACGCTGCCACTAAACACATCCACTAGTTTTGTCCTCTTTCCGCTCTCTTAGAATTAACTCTGTATGCAGAGTAGTGGAGCATGGGAGGCAGCGGTGATGATGTGTGGAAAAGCATGNGTTAAATCCCTGTTACACAGGCACGTTCCACAGATATCAATCGTGAGCAACTCATTCATGGAAAAACGCTGCCACTAAACACATCCACTAGTTTTGTCCTCTTTCCACTCTTAGAATTAACTCTGTATGCAGAGTAGTGGAGCATGGGAGGCAGCGGTGATGATGTGCGGAAAAGCATGAGTTTTAGAATTGATTGTGTAAGTCAGAGGTTTGGCACCTGAAGGACCTCGGGCAAAATGACTTCACATTTGTGAGCTTAGCTTTCCCCTGTGTACACGGGGGTAACATTACCAGCTACTTCTTAGAATTACAGAAGTATGAAAAGATATAGTATATGGAAAGAACTTATCTCAGTGCTTGGAAGCATAATTCATCAAAAAATATTAATTTTTCTCAGAGTTGACTTTCCAAATGGTGGTATAAGGAGCTCAAAAGAAGTGATAATAACTGGTGAAAAATATTTTTAAAAAATTAAAATCTCTGGAAATAGTCCTAAAGACATATAGAAGATGAATATATATATATATATACAAGTAAGACTACTAAATCAAGGTAAAAATAGTGAGAGACTACGTCGTTAACACTCTCCCCTTTCTGCAGCTCAGCAAGATGGAGCTCTCCTGGGCAGGTTGAACCAAGAACACTAGGCTCTCTCTTATCCCAGATCTGAGTAAAGAGATGTGGTTTCTATTTGGTAAAAGGAAGCTACCAGTATATTTCAGCTCCTAGTTATGAAGCTAAATCAATGCCAAGCAGTTGCCCCCAAGAGATCAGAGTCATTTAAGCCTAAGAACACTGCTGAAAAGAGAGAAGGAGAGCGAGAGAGGGCTTTCTAGTAACAAGTAATTAAGAAGAGGCTGGTGGCCCTATGAGAACAATAAGCTAAATCATATACTAACTAGGAGTCTATCAGACAATCATAGAAAGAGACAGCTAAGAAAAGCTCTTCAGGAGTCAGAAAAAACTGAAGGACTGGGCTCAAAAACTACCCCTGCAATTGGGAGATGGAGGCTGACATATACACACTACTTTATATAGAATAGGTAACTAATAAGAACCTGCTGTATAGCACAGGAAACTCTATTAAATACTCTGCAATGGCCTATACTGAAAAATGATCTAAAAGAGTGGAGATATATATATATAAATATAAACTGGATATATGTATAACTGATTCACTTTCCTATACACTTGGAACTAGCACAACATGGTAATCTACTATCCTCCAATAAAACTAAAAACAAGCAGACAAAACTAGCACTGCAAAAGTATCCTGTTTAATCAGACCAGAATGAGAGCAAATTATGTTCCACCACATTGTTGTAAACAATAAAGCTACTGGCCAACAATTAGTGAAGGCACAGAACTGGCTGTTGATGCCAACAGAGGCAGCCGGTGTAAGGGGAAAGATGGGGGGAAGAGATAGTAAAAGGAAATCCTCCTAAAGCCTCTCATCACAGGCTGTGCCCTGCGTGGAGTGATAGCAGAGGTTTCACACTGCAGGGGAGAAGAATTCACTGAAATAATTCAGCCAAGTCACCGTAACAGCCAAGTCATCATAAATGAATAAATAAATACAAGGCAACAACAATAACAAGCTTTGGAGGAATATTAGGATTCAGAGTTGCTACAACACATTTCTAGCATGTTTCATTTCCAACAAATATTTTTAAATATGCAAAGAAACAGGAAAGTTTTATCCATATAAAAGGAAAAAACAGAGGCAACATAAAATGTTTTTTAAAGGGCTGCAATATCAGATATAAAACACAAAGCCTTCAAAGGGACTATAATAGATGTGTGTAAAGTAGTCAAAGGTAATCAAAGCTTCAGAAAGTAAAGCAAGATTCAAGGACAAAGATTCAAAAAAAGAGATCAGTAAAGAGAGATACAACAAAATGAAAATTTGTAACTGAAAAGTACAGTGTTAAAATATCATAAGAGAGGCTCTACAGTATATGTGACATGTAGCAAGAAAAAAATCATATATTCACCCAACAATGGGATGCCAATTCTTCTCAAGTAGACATGGAATACTTTCAGGGGTAGATTACATGTTAAGTCATAAAACAAGCCCCAGTAATACATCTACACTTTAACAAACCTTGATAGAGATTATGAAAACTAAAGAACAGAGAAAAAATAAAGGACAATGATCACAGATTCAGAATTAAAGGATACAATTAGGAAGAACAAAATATACATAATGGAAGTACCATAAAGAGAGGAGAGAGGGAAAAGAGAGAAGAAAGACCATTTCAAAAAATAAATGCCATATTTAAATTTTGGAGGGGAAAAAACAAGCAAACAACTCTGCAACCAAAAAACTTAAATGCACAAAAACTATCCTTCAGAACCTAGACAGCTTATTAAAAAGCAAAAACATTACTTTACCAACAAAGGTCCATCTAGTCAAAGCTATGGTTTTTCCAGTAGTCATATACAGATGTGAGAGTTGGGCTATAAAGAAAGCTGAGCGCTGAAGCATTGATGCTTTTGAACTGTGGTGTTGGAGAAGACACTTGAGAGTCCATTGGACTGCAAGGAGATACAACCAGTCCATCCTAAAAGAGATCAGTCCTGGGTGTTCATTGGAAGGACTGATGCTAAAGCTGAAACTTCAATACTGTGGCCACCTGATGTGAAGAATCGATTCATTGGAAAAGACCCTAATGCTGGGAATGATTGAAAGCGGGAGGAGAAGGGGATGACAGAGGATGAGATGGTTGGATGGCATCACTGACTCAATGGACATGAGTTTGAGCAGGTTCTGGAAGTTGGTGATGGACAGGGAAGTCTGGTGTGCTGCAGTCCATGGGGTCGCAAGAGTTGGAAACAACTGAGCGACTGAACTGATCCTTCAGAAGTAAAGAGAATATAAAGTCATCCTCAGATAAATAAAAGCTGATAGACTTTTTTGCTACAGGACCTATCTTAGAGAAACACTAAAGAGAGTTCTTCAGAAAGCAAGTGATCTCAGACATTAATATGACTCCAACGAGTGCTGGTAAAGGTAATTCTGTAGGTAATTACAGAAGGCAATGTAATTGCTCTTTCTCCTCTTTCCTCTCTCAGCTACTTTAGAAAGCTATTCCATAAATATACATTTTACAGGTAACTGTATTGTTGGGCCTACAATGATGTATATGCAATCTATTTGACAATAAATCAAAAAGGGAGGGGTGGGAACAAAAGTACATGGCAATGGTATCAGATGGTGTACATGCACACTAAGTCAACTTCTGTCGTTGTCTGACTCTGTGTATGGACTATAGCCTGCCAGGCTCCTCTGTCCATGGGATTCTCCAGGTAAGAATACTGGAGTGGGTTGCCATGCCCTTCTCCAGTGGGTTTTCCTGATTCAGGGATCAAACCTGTGTCTCTTGTAACTCCTGCATTGGCAGGTGGGTTCTTTACCACGAGCGCCACATGGAAGCCCTATCAGATGGTGTCCAGAATCTAAAGGAACAAGGAAGAAAGTGAGATGGTAAAAGAGAAGATCCACATTAGCAAACAGTAAATATATACATGATCTTTCTTCTTTCAGCTTCTTTAAAAACATACATTTATATAAAAGCAATAATTATACCATTATGTTGCTGAGTTTGTAGGATATAAATGCAGTATATTTAGCAATCATATCAAAAGAAGGGAGAAGAGGGATTTGAGCTATGTAGGATTTGATCTATCAGTTCAGTTCAGTTCAGTTGCTCAGTCGTGTCCAACTCTTTGTGATCCCATGAATCGCAGCACGCCAGGCCTCCCTGTCCATCACCAACTCCCGGAGTTCACTCAGACTCCCGTCTATTGAGTCCGTGATGCCATACAGCCATCTCATCCTCGGTCATCCCCTTCTTCTCCTGCCCCCAATCCCTCCCAGCATCAGAGTATTTTCCAATAGTCAACTCTTCGCATGAGGTGGTATATGGATATTTTTATATCTTACTTAAAGTACATTCTGGTAAATTAAGGGGAATATGATAGGCAATTAAGCAATAGCCAAGAAAAAAACTCCTTCCAAAAAGGTTTGTCTGGCTTCTTTTACTTAGAATAATATTTTGAAGATTGGCCTATACTACTTTGTGTTTTATTAGTCCATTCCCTTTTAATACATGATGGTATTCCATTGTCTCAGTGCATTACAATTTGTTTACCAAGTCTCTTATTTACTTTGAGTAACTTTGCTTTACTTTTATTAACTAAGTCTACTGGTTGGTTGACCATTAGGTCAATTTGTCTCTCTGTTAACTGGATGAAAAATCGGGGCTAATAATGTACTACTGAAAATAAACTTATAACTCAATTTAGCAATGCATAGTCCATGGAAGGTAAAGTCTTATAAACCGATATTTTACAAAGAAGTTTCTATTATGAAATAAAGTTTGAAAACTGCAACTATATCTCTCTCACATGCACTCCAACTTATTCCAGGCATTGAGATATCCTGCAGTAAAAGAACCCTGTTTATCATTTGAATCCAGATTTTCAGTTTATTAACATTAGAACTCTGCTGCTTTTCAGGTTATATTACAATTTTGGAAACATTGTTCTACATACATTCTGTATTTGTATTTAATATATATATGCACAAAGTAGCACACATTGTATCAATACTAAACCACATGTACATGTGTGTTTCACAGGTACACCTGTGTAGATTATTGAGGCAATTACCAGAGTAATTTAATGGAACACTATTCTGCTTCATGTCTAATAGCTCATGAGAAAAATTCCCACGGACTTGTGGAAAGGAAATGCATATGAAATATACATTTTGAAGTCAATGCTTTCACCTTTTGACAAAAGTACAGAGAAGGGTGGAAATTTTTCTTAAAGCTCTATAAGAATTAATGTAGACAGTTGGCCTTTTTTCCAATGATTCACTCTATCTTGCCTCTTTGTATGTAATTTAATCCCTTTTGATGATAAATATACATATATACATGTAGACAGAGAAGGCAATGGCAACCCACTCCAGCACTCTTGCCTGGAAAATCCCATGGACGGAGGAGCCTGGTAGGTTGCAGCCCAAGGGGTTGTGAAGAGTCAGACATGACTGAGCAACTTCACTTTCACTTTTCACTTTCATGCACTGGAGAAGGAAATGGCAACCCACTCCAGTGTTCTTGCCTGGAGAATCCCAGGGACAGCGGGGCCTAGTGGGCTGCCATCTATGGGGTTGCACAGAGTCAGACACGACTGAAGCAACTTAGCAGTAGCGGTAGCAGTAGCAGTATACATGTAGACATAGGGGGATCATCTTAAGTAAGATAGGCTGCACATCCCTTAGACATGCTGCTAGTACATGGATAGCATTTCAGTAAAAACTAACTTGCCCCGGGATGCATATTTGCAATAATTTTGATGTGATACTGTGAAATTTCCAGAAGCAAAAAGTACATATATAGCATGATTTATTGTTTTCAGTTACTGAAAAGGTGCAGCATAAACATAAGAGTGTGAAAATTGATAGCTTTGGAGAAAAAAAATGATTTATATGTTTAACTAGGATGTCCACGTCTGGTAGATGGATGGCCTGCTCAGGTGGGAGTGGACAAGCTGAGAAAAGATGGAATCATTAGCTGTTAGAGGAATAAAGGACATTGATGACTATATAAGGTAGAAGAATACATCAAATTTTCTTAGGAGACCTGGAAGGATAAGAGGCTGTAGTTAAACTTTGAAGAATAAAATATTAAGATTCTGTAGCTACAAGGTGGTTCAAAGATGATGAAGTTTAGTATTTACAGAGTTGAAACAGGATTGTGTCGATGATCAGTGGAGTGAGTAAGAAGAAACTGAGCTGGATGCTAAACAGGTTCTTCACAGAGAGTTTTAAAGGCCCTTAAGAAGATGGAAATGCCTGAGTAGGAAAGCAAATAGTTAGGCAGCAATGTTCGACACCAGTAAGGAGAGTGAAGAGTCACAGAACACGGTGGCATACACCTCAAATGAAGACAGGATTTTACAAAAGAGAGGAGTGCTGTTCTAGAAGTCGTGTTGAAGTAGAAGTTATGTGGAAGAAGGGAGGAGGCCCAGTCTCTCTTGAAATAAGTGTAAAGGGGATTGGGTTTACAGAGAAGGAGTCAGATTTTTGTTAGAGCAAAAGGGAGAGTAGACATTCTATCAAAATTTTTATTTATTTATTTTGAAAGCAAAGACAGAAATATTTAACAGTCTTGGCTTTTCTAATTAGCATCAGGGGAAGGATGACTACAGACCCAAGCAATGTAATAAAAACAATTTTGTAACAAAAGATCTTCAAAAGTAGGAATGTTTTCACTGTAGAGGATTCCTGAGGGCATAGTAGAAATGGATGGAAAGGAGAGGAGGTAAGGAAATTAGTCAGAGAAGAGGAAGTACAGAGGAGCAATGATATGGGAGTTCAGAGAGGTACGGGTAATGAGATGCAATAGTATTGTGGCTCTGGAGTTAATCCATCTTGGTTAAGATCCTAGTTCCACTGAGTCACTTGCTGTGCATCCCTTGGAAAATTGCTAAACTTTCTAAGCCTGTTTTCTTATCTCTCCAGTGGGAAAAAATTGAATGAGATAATACATGTACCATTTTTCTATATAGTGCCCTAGATACAGTAGTGCTTAATTAAATTATGAGTATATATATATATATATATATGTACATTGTAGCTTCAGAAGACCAAGGTTGTCTAGCATATGAAGCACAATTAGTTAGCCTAAAGGCTCTGGGTTTCAAGTAGATCTCTGTCAGCAGCTTGTACAAATGCAAATTAACACCCACAGAAGAACAGTAAGAAGCCAGAAGAATTTTTGCTTGGTGCTTTAAGCACTTTGCTTATTGCACTAGCAGTATAATTACAATTTTAGTGCAGGGTGATATTTGCTCTGTTGGAGAATAGATAGAGTAGTACAAGAGCAAAGAGAAGTCATGACTAATTCTATTGGGTTAGCAAAAAAGTTCATTTGGGTTTTTCCATAAGATTCAATAGAAAAAACTGAACAGGTTTTGGCCAACCCAAAACCTGTGTGGGAATTCAGGGAGTGCCATGCAGACATATACTCCTGAGACTGAGCCAGATTATAAAGGTGGAGTAGGAATAGAGAGGGAACTGCAGGTGCAAAGACTTTTAGTCATGAAAGGCATAGAATATTCTGCTGAAAACAGCAAGAGCATTCATGTGATAAAGCCCTGAGATGGAAGCAGCTAAGGAATTGGAATTGAAGCTCGAAAGTGGGCTGATTCTAAAAACCGAGTAACAAGGAGCCAAACAATAGCTGAATGAGTCATTTCAGATCAGTAAGAAAAATAAGCTGTTTTTGGAAAGACATCCTACACTGGGTTCTCCAGAGGAAGAATATTCTTGGAGGGAGAAACAAGAAATTCTGGGAAGACAAAGGCAACGGATATAATAGATACAACGAATTTTTAACAGACAGAACGTCCACACCATTCAACGGTGCCTGTCTTCTAGAGAGGAACAAAGCTTTCAAATCACTGTCTCAGATCAGGGCCTCAATTCCATCAACAATTCATCTCACATCATTTAACTTTCAATAATTCTCCCAAATCGTTCACACCAACGGGTCAACGACATATAAACATTTACCAGATCCAATCTTTCGTTTAAAAATAAGGAGACAAGTTCAGAAACATTTAGGTGCCTGGACCCAGAACGTGTTGCTGCTTAGTGGCAGAGTTAGAACTTGAATTCTGGCATTTGGAATGGTAGTGAGACGGGAATCCAAGTTGTTGTCCACAGAGCCAAAGAACGGAATCCATGAACAAGCAAACACTCATGGTAGCAAGCAAATAGGATTTATAATAGAGGAAGAAAGTACAAAGCTCTCAGCATAGATACTGAGACCAGGTAAAGAGCACCACCCCTCCCCCCATCCCCCACACGGAGGTGGGACTTAGAGCAGTTTTTAAGTCCTTCCTTAAATCACATTATTTCTACCCAATCAATTTAAAAGTCAAGATACTTAACTTGGAGAAGGAAATGGCAACCCACTTCAGTATTCTTGCCTGGAGAATCCCATGGACAGAGGAGCCTGGTGAGTTATAGTCCATAGGGTCACACAGAGTCAGACATGACTGAAATGACTTGGCATGGCTTCTCCTGATCCTTGGATTAAGTCACNTGGAGAAGGAAATGGCAACCCACTTCAGTATTCTTGCCTGGAGAATCCCATGGACAGAGGAGCCTGGTGAGTTATAGTCCATAGGGTCACACAGAGTCAGACATGACTGAAATGACTTGGCATGGCTTCTCCTGATCCTTGGATTAAGTCACTACCCTTTTTCATGTCCTCTGGCCATTTTCCCATAGGCTTAAGATTAATGATCACCAGTTGTTTTCCCTTAAGCATATGGAACAGAATTTAATTACTGTACTTCCCTGGATCTGAGTGCTAATAATTTATCAGACTAAAGATACATTCCAGGAATCCAGGACAAGGAGCAGGATGTTTACTGAAAACAAGACCAAGATCTCAAAAGCCCTCTCCTCCTAAGATCTGTGACATGAGAGGTTTAAAAAAGATGCATATTGTGAGAGCTGCAAGATAAGTTTTATCTGGGGCAAAATGAGGACTTCAGTCTGGGAGACAGCACCTCAGATAGCTCTGAGAAACTTCTCCAAAGAGGCATTGAGGGAAGGTCAGTAAGGGGGAGTTCAGTGCAATCAAGCACTCATTTTATGAATGGTTTTCTGCTAGTCATCAGGAACTGATGTCACCATGAAGGGATTTAGTGATTTTCTAGATATGAGGAAATGAAAGGATTGGCATCATGAAATCAGTTCCTAAAATATCCAACTATCTAAAGATCTTTAGAAATAATGGACTGTGTGAAACACAAGCTGGAATCAAGATTGCTGGAAGAAATATTAATAATCTCAGATATGCAGATGACACTGCCCTTATTGCAGAAATTGAAGAAGAACTAAAGAGCTTCAATGGAAGTGAAAGAGGAGAGTGAAAAAGTTGGCTTAAAGCTCACCATTCAGAAAACTAAGACCATGGCATCTGGTCCCATCGCTTCATGGCAAATACATGGGGAAACAATGACAGACTTTATTTTGGGGGGCTCCAAAATCACTGCAGATGGTGACTGCAGCCATGAAATTAAAAGACACTCATTCCTTGGAAGAAAAGTTATGACCAACCTAGACAGCATATTAAAAAGCATAGATATTCCTTTGCCAACAAAGGTCTGTCTAGTCAAAGCTATGGTGTTTCCGGTAGTCATGTATGGATGAGAGAGTTGGACTATACAGAAAGCTGAGCACCAAATAATTGATGCTTTTGAATTGTGGTGTTAGAGAAGACTCTTGAAAGTCCCTTGGACTGCAAGGAGATCCAACCAGTCCATCCTAAAGGAAATCAGTACTGAACAGTCATTGGAGGGACTGATGCTGAAGCTGAAACTCCAATACTTTGGCCACCTGTTGTGAAGGATGGACTCACTGGAAAAGACCCAGATGCTGGGAAAGATTGAAGGCAGGAGTAGAAGGGGACAGAGGATAAGATGGTTGGATGGCATCACCGACTCAATGGATATGAGTTTGAGTAGGCTCTGGGAGCTGGTGATGGACAGGAAAGCCTGGCATGCTCCATTTCATGGGGCTAGAAATAGTTGGACAGGACTGAGTGACTAAACTGATATAAAGATATATCCCACCAGTTTCCCTGGAGTACAAAGTGTCTCACTCTCCACCCACAATTCCCCTCGAGGGTGTTGGAGGTCAGCAGGTACAGTAGCACAGGCAGATGGCAAATGCTCTTGTTGTCGTTCAATCACTGGCAAATGCTCTTGGTAAGTGGCAACTTGTAATTGACTTAGGCATGTGTAAGAGGGCTGCGGTGGAGATAGGTGGTTGAGAAAGGGGATAAAGGAGAGAGACTGAAGAGCTATGGAGAAGAGGAATACAGAAATGACAGAGGGGAGGTGTTTGTTGCTGAAACTTGGTCTCTATCCACCTGTGCCGAATAGAAACATGGAGACTGAGGCTTGGGTGAAGCTGAAAAGGATAGCTTTTATTGCTTTGCTAGGAATAAAGGGCCAAAGCGGGCTAATGCCCTCAAGTCTGAGTGACCCACCCTGGAGGGTGTAATGAGGAGTTATATAGTGTTCACAGGGCAGATCATGATCAGCCCATGGCCAATTCTTGGATTGGTTGCCATTAAGGTGAAGCTTCAAGTATCATCAATCTCCTGGTTTCAACCAGTCGAGAGTTTATGGTCTTGTGGTCATCGGTTTTCATCTGGATGAGGTCTGCCTATAAAAACAACTTGGGAATGTGTGCCAGGCCTTTATCTATATCTTTCAGGGAGCTATGAGTTTGGTGATTCTGCTATGTGGCAGATCTACAGTCTAAACTGTTACTGGTTTCCCAGCTCAACAGCTATTCTTTGTTCTACATTTTCACATTTCCCAATCATTGACTCATGAGTCAGCAAGACACTTCAAAAGAGAAGGATACAGGGTTTGTACATGGTTTCATCCTGAAGGCCAATGTCGTTTACCCTCAGTAGAGTGTGCCTGTATGTGCTGTGATTATGCCTTCCTGGTAAAGGTATTTTAGACTTTTCAGCTCAGGTAGTTATATAACTAAGAATCTCACGAGAATTTTCCCATTAGTTGGTTTTTTCTTTTTTAGATTTTTATATGAAGATATTTAACATGGGTCAATAGTAACAGTCTCCTACAAGTAATTGTGAAAAATTATGACCTCTGAGATTTAAAATGTAGAAGCTACGTATAATGCCAGAGATCCACAATATATGAAAGCATCCTAAAACGATGGAAAACCTCAAAGGGCTTGACTCAAGGGATTAGCTTCTCTACAGAGGATGCTTCAATTAGGAAGCAGCTCATTTGCCAGAAACAGCAGAAGAGAAGAGCGGAACGGGTAAACCTTGACAATGTCTATCCTCCCCCATTCACTGTGAAGAGGTGTCCTGATACAAGCTCCAAAGATTCCAGTTCCTATGGCAAACTGATCTGTACTGTGGAAATGGTTTCATGAAGACATCAGAGGTTATGCCTGGTGCGACTGAAAACAAAATACAACTCACTCACTAACCTGGCCCTCTTCCTTGCTCAGCCAACAAATTCAGATTGCAATTTGACTTCCATGAAGCTTTGCTTAGTGGAAGATTGAATTGGTCATATTGATGCAAATGTGCTCAGCTTTATGACAGTTATATTTCTCACTGTAAATCAATAGGATAGCCTTTGCTTTTCACATCACTCAACCTGAGATTGATTCATGGGAATTCTTTCCAAAAAGACAAATACATTCTCAATACGTTGACAAAATTGTGTCTCTTTGTTGGCAAGGCTGAAGGCCAGACTGTGGACTGTGGTGAATCCCCCAAGCCAAGGACATCTTATGTGATTTTTGCCAGCCAGCTTTTCCCTTGAGGGTTTGACCTTTCTGTGTCCTTAGCTTCAAATACTTTCTATTTCCTACCAAAAACATATGCCTAAAGCAAAGAAAAGATTTTCGTTATCTTAACAAGTAAAAATAAAATTTCCTTAGTAGGGTTCTTTTTTGTTTCCTCCAAGACCAGGAAAATACTAAATAAACATTATATCAAGTATTAAAGGAGCACTATAGAAAAAGAAAGGAATTTTTCCTTTTTTTAAAGCTTTCAGTTACTTTTAATAAGCTGTCAAATCACCTTATTTTTACTGTGGTGCATTATGTAGAAGGGAGTTTAGATACAATAATCTATATTTCAAATGATGCACACTAATGATTTTAGTAAATAGCCATTTTTATTATTGTTTTAGCAAACACTGTATCTAAAAGGTATCCTGTGTTTTAAAGCAGATAAAATGAGCTCATGAATGCTAATACCTATTTTCTTGACAGTAAATTTTTCCTAATGCATTAATTATGACTCCAGATAGACCAATGATTATTTCATATATTCTAATTAGGAATTACTTTATTCAGTCAGCCATACGCATCAGTAAACAAGTGGAATAAATTCCCAAGGGAAATGATAAAAAGACAATGATTTCCTTCCCATTACAGCTTGGAGAATTTACCCCACAATCAAGGAGTAATTAAAGAAGAAAATGGAGAGTTAGAAAATATAGTTGCAGGTGCAAGCACTTGGCAAGTCATGTTGCTTTGCAAGGATGAAATGAAAATGGACATCTTCATTACTTATCACATACAGGGAAATCCACTAGTTATTATGATCTCCTTTAAGAAATAAGCAAAAATACAATCAAATTAGTTGTTTTTGTAGGAGAACAAATTGGAACGTAATCATCTCATTTAAATACTAGATTCCCAGAAAGGAGAAAGATGAAACCAACTCAGCGCATTTCTAATTATTTATTCCTTTAATACACAGATTTATCCCCTCAAGAGCAAGCTTATCTATATTAATTTTTGATGCTACCATATGCAATAGAAGTGCTCATTTCATGTTTTGGCTCAGGATCTTGTGATGAAAATAAGGAGCAGAGCGGGTAGTGGGAAGAGGGAGATTCGTTAAGCTGGCTGATTTAACTATGGTCTGTATTTCGACATCCCATTTATCATTTTATTTTTAGTTGTCAAAGACATTTTCAAAAATCATTGTGTAGAGGGAAATGGTATGGCTTTAAAATACATGCATTTGTTATATTTTCCTTTTCTTATCAAGACAGTGTCACAAGTATAAGCTGCATTCTTCCAGTATAGCTGTTAGACTTGTTTTGAGTTAATTTGTTCACTCACCAGCCATCGTTACAGCGCATCAGTAAATACAATCTCATAATTAACAATGATCCACATTACTTAAGGTGAAATACTCAGAGGTCCTTTAGTTCACATTAGGGGCTTGGAAGTAGAACATTTTAATTATCTGGAATGCAGTCAACAGCAAATTAAATGTTAAAAAACCAAAAGCTTTTTTTAAAATAAAATCACAATTCAGCTTCTGGGCTTTTATAATAATTGGTTTTTCTGACCATGGAAAGCCTTTAGAAAAAGTCAGCAAACCATTCTATTTGTTCTAATGGAGGAATAAAGTCTTGAACTCATGAGCAGCTGGTTGATATAAGGGCTAAAGGTCCCAGCTTATTAAAATTAGTGTCAATCAGTTTAGACAGGTAATCAATAACTGTCCACTTACATTGTTCAACCAGCCATAGTACACAAAAATAATCCTGTATCTATTTTAGTTTCACTAATACTTTACTAGGAATAAGTTGTGAGTGATGAAGTTGATCATTTTGGAAAACACCTTGGAAAAAAATTTACCAAAAGAGTTGTAAACCTTAAGTATTTAGTTGTGGTCCTCCTGTTATGCTAACCTGGACTGATAATGAGAGGAACTTTCAAAAAAGAATCTGGAAAAATAATGTTCAATAGCAAAAACTTTGACAATATTTTTTTGAAATTTTAAAGGCTTTTTTTATGTTTAAATCTGTTTGCTAATGGATTATGGATTTAATACACCACGGAATCAAGATTGCCGGGAGAAATATCAATAACCTCAGTAATGCAGATGACACCACCCTTATGGCAGAAAGTGAAGAGGAACTAAAAAGTCTCTTGATGAAAGTGAAAGAGGAGAATGAAAAAGTTGGCTTAAAGCTCAACATTCAGAAAACGAAGATCATGGCATCCGGTCCCATCACTTCATGGGAAATAGATGGGGAAACAGTGGCTGTCTCTTATACACATCTAGATGTGTATAAGAGACAGGGAGCCTAGTGAGGCTACAGTCCACTGGGTTGCAAAGAACTGGACACGACTGAGAGACCCAGCACACACATACATACTAGTCTAGGATTTCTGACAATGCACAGACTCGGAAAGCCTCAGGTTGTAAAATCTGAAAATGGGGACAAATCTCTGTTTATATTTCTACATTTACTCTTTCTAATACTAGTACCAAATGCATAGAACAAAGGTTGGCATACAGGGGGGAGTCGATTACATTTTAGTCGCTACTTGTTTTTCAATCATAGGTTATTTTAAAAAATATTTGTGCATCATCTGTGTGCCAAGAACTTTACTAGGTACTTTCACAAACACAGAAGAAAATTGCTCCCCCCAGGCACCTACAATTAGATTAATAAGCAGGACCTTGGTGGCACGAAAAGGGTAATAAAATCACTCAAAGAACTCAAGACTAAGAAAGTGGATTGTACACTGAGATAAGATTATACAGATCAACACGGAGCAGTATTCAGAAACATTGGTTACTAGGAGGAAGAAAAGAATGATGAGAAACAAGCTATAGAGACCTCCCTTCTTCCCTCACTCCCTCCCTCTGCTCTTCTCTATTCACGGTAATGCTCTAACAGGGGAACAAGATATTTCTCAGACTTATTAGACCATGCAATAATTTTGTCAAGGAGCATTTTGGAGGCTCACTGTTCAGCATAATGACCTCTGGGAAAGCCTGCTTAGACCCCCTGATATACAGCACAGAGGCTAGCGGACAGCTGGGAGACCATGGAAAGAATAAGCTAAAGTGCCAAAGAAGTCCTCAATCAAAAGGGCCCGAGGACTGCGCTCAACCCAAGCTGCCTAATTACAGGGAGACTTGAGCAGAGCAAAATGAATGAGAAATGGTATTTACTGAACATGTGTTCATAATCGGGTATGTGTCATATTGAACAATCCTAGAATGGAGGCATCAACAAAATGACTACATTTTAAAAAACTGAGCTATAGTTGATGTACAATATTCTGTTATAGGTGTACAACACAGTGGTTCACAATTTTTAAAAGTTATATTCCATCTAGAGTTATTGTAAAATATTGGCTATGTTCCTTGCATGGTACTATATATCCTTGTAGCTTATTTATATCTTTATCCATTCATCTGTTGATGGACAGTTAGGGTTCATCCATATCTTGGTAATTGTAAATAATGCTGCTATGAACATTGAGGTGCATATAGCTTTCAAATTAAGTGTTTTTGTTTTTTTTCAGGTATACACCCAGGAGTGGAACTGCTGTCTCATACAGTAGATCTATTGTAGTTTTTTGAGAAACCTCCATATTGTTCTCCATAGTAGCTACACCAATTTACATTCCTACCAACAGTGTTGGAGGGCTCTATTTTCTCCACATCTTCTCCAATATTTGTTGTTTGGGCATCAATATGATTATTATTGAACAAATGCTGAAACTGAGAAAACTAAATGCCAGAGAAGTTGATTAATTTCCTAATGGCACAGTGCAAGGAGCTGAACTGAATCCTAACTCAAAAACCTGAATTCTTTCATACTCTCATCATGCATTAAATATCATCACACCTGGTTCTCTGACTACAATAAGACAAAAACCAACTATATAAGATTTTGTACAAGAGCTGTGATGGTGATTTTCAAACCGTGTTCCTAGACAATTTCAAAGCAAAGAATCTTTATTTACACCATGGGAGAATTAGCCTTATCACATGCCTTGAAAGGGCAGGTGTGAACTATGTTTCTACATAAATCATGAACTTGTTGTGCAATGGCTACCACAGGCAAAATTTTCTCAAATAAATATCTGTAAAGGCGCCACTCTTTCAAAAATAAAATCAGTAACACAGACTTATTCAGAACTGAAAAATGAACTAGATGATGCTAAATATCATGAAGTGATCAAATACTCTTAGGGCAAAGTTTGCTAAATGAAGGGCCTACTTGAACAAAGTTTAAGAATTTTGCTGGTTTTAGTATAAATGAGATAGCTAAGCCACAGAAAATGTTGGACCTGCCACAACTCTCCTACTGGAGATTTGAGTAGAAAAGTCAGTCAAGGGCTTTGGGTAAGAGGTATATATAAATTGATGGAATTTGGAAATTCATTCATTCAAATCATCAATAACTTNAGAGTCCCTTGGACTGCAAGGAGATCCAACCAGTCCATTCTGAAGGAGATCAGCCCTGGGATTTCCTTGGAAGGAATGATGCTAAAGCTGAAACTCCAGTACTTTGGCCACCTCATGCGAAGAGTTGACTCATTGGGAAAGATTCTGATGCTGGGAGGGATTGGGGGCAGGAGGAGAAGGGGACGACAGAGGATGAGATGCTGGATGGCATCACCGACTTGATGGATGTGAGTCTGAGTGAACTCTGGGAGTTGGTGATGGACAGGGAGGCCTGGCGCGCTGCGATTCATGAGGTCGCAAAGAGTCGGATACGAGTGAGCAACTGAATTGAACTGAACTGAACTGAACTGAATAAATGTTTCAAAAGCAGAGATTATTTTTGAAATATCATAATTCTATTAGTTAAGAAGATGCATATTTAGGTATAGACCAATCACTTAACATTTAATTCAATAAAGTTGTGAACATAAAAGTTATGGTAGTTCATTGATGATGTATTGAATGGTTATGGCAAATGATAGTATCCATATGCCAGTTAGATTATTGCCTGGCTCACTTTCTTGTCAATACCAACCCCTAATTTTCAGATGTATGTTCCTCAAAAGCCATTAGAGGAAACCATCTAGACACTGAAATTCTCACTTTCTCTTGAAAGGTCAACAGGCACATGAGATTCACACACTCACCCAAATGAAAAAGAAAAGGAGCGCAATAGACATGTTTATTGTATCCTGAGTGTTTGTGAAAGTATATACTAGAACAGATGCTAGAAAAGACAGTGGAATATCTAAATCTTCTATTTTAGAGAGGCTAGAAAGTTTTTCCCAAGAATATCAGCTACTTAAAGGTAAAGTATAAATTTGAAGGAATATTTTAAGGCTTCCTTTTCAGTGTTTCACCCCACTGGATCCAGAAACCATATTTTTCTGACCCTATAATGTTTTCATTTTCATTTAAACATCTTCATATACAAATAAAATAATGAAATAGGAAAGTGTTTAAACCTGAAATTAGGTTATCTCAAGCTTTGGGTCACTGTGAAGCAATTGTTTAAGTGTGTAGATTTCTTCTCTCGGATAGCTTATGTAGAAACAACAAACATTATAAGTATCTCTAAAAGACAAAATGCTACCCATATTAATGAAATTCTATCATAATCACATTTAAAGAATTATCCCAGAAAGCTTTCAGCTTTAGTCATTCAACAGCGTTCCTATAAAGGAATAATTAACCATCCTTTCAAAGGGTGAAATCCATTCTCAAAAATAGTCTCTGAATGATATATTTTCTAAATGGTTTAACAGGAGACAGGCTCATGTTTTCTCAGAAAGAAAATCAAGCAGCCATAAAAATAAACTTTATCATATGCATCGTATGTCCAAGTTCTTTTAAATATAAAGACACAAGAAATGCTAAATACCAAGAGAGGGCAGAGATCAAGATTGCAAAGTAGACATGGACCCACCTCCTCCCACAAACATATCAAAACTTCATCTATATAGTGGAGCATTTCTCACAGAACGCTTACTGAATGCTGACTGGAGATCACATACAGCTGAAGCTGTAGGAAAAATACCCATGTAACTGGGTAAAAGGACAAAGTAGGACAAAGGGGGAACAGAAAGGAATAGGTTGGGACCTACACGCCTGGGAGAGATCTGTGAAAAATGAAAGGTTTCTTCACCCCAGGAACCCCCTTTACTGACTGAGAGGTCAGTCAGGACAGAAAAGGAGCTTCAAAAACTCAGAGGAGAGTGCAGCAGCTGGCTTGTAGCAGAAAGGACAGGGAGAGACAAGAACAGGTAGTCTGCCACATCACTGCACTTTCCAGCCTGAGACACATGTTTGCTAGTGTGCCCAGAGGCTGGGTACTAAAAATCGGGCTTCAGCAGACAGACCTGGGGAATAGTTGACTATGTGGAGACGGTCAGAAGCACATGGAATGTGGCACAAGACTCAAGTAGGGGTGTGCACAGGACAAAGCTTGGGTCTGCCAAAGGAACCCCAATGTCACTGCATGCAAGGGAGGGTGTGACTCCACATTGCAGCCTCATTTGCCGCTTGCTCACAGGAAGTGTAGCTCAACCACTAGGAAGTCTAGCAGCACACAAGTGTCAGGGTGTTCCCACATGTGGAGGTAGGCCTGAAATCTGAGCCCATTACCAGCATGCTCACAGCTAAAGTGGGGCAGAGGGCAGTGCCAACAGCAAAGTACTCATACACTGGGCAGCAGGCAGTGTTGCAGAGCGCATGTTCTGGCGGACAGCTCCTAGGCAGAAATCGACAGTGACTCTTTTCCCAGCAGCAGCACTCTCATCCTGCCTATCTCACGTGACAGCTTAGAAATGAATCTGAGGAGCAGACCCTGTCCCTGACAGGACTGTGACAATCACAGAACCAAGAGGAGACTATCCAACACCCACTGTAGGTCCTGGATACTAATAGCCAGTAATGACACCAATAACACCCCTGGATACCAACACCAATAACACCCCTTATCAAGGCAAGAACAATCCGTACAATCTGAGGAAAGATGTGGTATACCAAAACCAGCCCTAACTTAAAAAAAATATATTGGATACAGAGTACAGACAGTGATGTTCCTACATAAAACACCCATTTAAGGTCACAGCAGATCACAGTTTCTCCTAAATTCACAGTCAGAGAAATACAAGTAAAATGAAAAGAGCAGAACCATTCACAACTAAAAGAGCAAGAGAAATTCCCTGAAAGGACAGTGAAAGAGATCTCTGTAGTCTACTAGAGTTGAGTTAAAAAAGGAAGTAATAAAAATGCTAAAGGATTTAAGAAAGTCTTTCTTGAGGAATTGCAGATCGTTGTAATAAGGAACTAGAAACTACAAAGAGGAGTCAATCAAAGTTAGACAAATCAATTGCCAAGACGAAAATCAAGCAAATGATAAAGACTCTCGTCAACTAGGTATAGAGAGAATATAATAAAAGCTATTTATGACTGACTCATAGACAAAATAATACTCAGTGATTAAAAAGCTGAGTGTTTTCTAGCTACAATCTGGAGCAAGACAAGGATTCCCACTCTTAACACTTTTATTCAACATAGTATCAGAAGTCCTAGCCACAGAAAGCATATGAGAAAAAGAAAGATTTCCAAATTGGAAAGAAGAAGTAAAATTTTCATGATATGTAGATGACATGATGCTCTCTATATAGAAAACCCTAAAGTCTCCACACAAAACTATTAGAATTAATAAATGAATTTAGCATGTTACCAGGATACAAAATCAACATACAGGACAAATTCTTAGAAAAGTACAACTTTCCAAACCTGAACCAGGAAGAAATAGAAAATCTTAACAGACCCATCACAAGCACGGAAATTGAAACTGTAACCAGAAATCTTCCAGCAAACAAAAGCCCAGGTCCAGACGGCTTCACAGCTGAATTCTACCAAAAATTTCAAGAAGAGCTAACACCTAACCTACTGAAACTCTTCCAGAAAACTGCAGAGGAAGGTAAACTTCCAAACTCATTCTATGAGGCCACCATCACCCTAATACCAAAACCCGACAAAGATGCCACAAAAAAAGAAAATTACAGGCCAATATCACTGATGAACATAGATGCAAAAATCCTCAACAAAATTCTAGCAATCAGAATCCAACAACACATTAAAAAGATCATACACCATGACCAAGTGGGCTTTATCCCAGGAATTATACAGAGTGAAGTAAGCCAGAAAGAAAAACACCAATACAGTATACTAACACATATATATGGAATTTAGAAAGATGGTAATGAGGACCCTGTATGCAAGACAGCAAAAGAGACACAGATGTGTAGAGTGGACTTTTAGACTCTGAGGGAGAGGGAGAGGGAGAGGGTGGGATGATTTGGGAGAACAGCATTGAAATATGTATACTATCATGTAAGAAACAAATCGCCAGTCTACGTTTGATGCAGGATGCAGGATGCTTGGGGCTGGTGCATGGGGATGATCCAGAGGGATGATGTGGGGTGGGAGGTGGGAGGGGGGTTCATGTTTGGGAGTTCATGTACACCTGTGGCGGATTCATGTCAATGTATGCCAAATCCAATACAGTACTGTAAAGAAAAATAAAGTTAAAAAAAATCAACATACAGAAATCTGTTGCATTTCTTCATACTAGCAATGAATATCAGATTGAAAATTTTTTAAATAATCTCTTTAAAAATTATGGCAAAAATCCTTTGGAATAAACTTTATCAAGGAGATAAAAACTTATTTTCTGACAACTATAAAATATTGATAAAGGAAACTGGAGATGATTCAAAGATATGGAAAGATACTCCATGCTCTTGGACTGAAAGAATTAATATTGTTAAACCTGCCATTTTACTCAAAGCAATACACAGATTTAAAGTGAATTATCCATGACATTTTTATAGGACTAGAACAAATAACCTTAAAATTTATATGAAATCACAGAAGATTCAGAATTGCCAAAACAATCCTGAGTAAAAAAGAATAAAGCTGAAGACATAATTCTCCCAGACTTAGGACAATACTATAAAGTTACAGTACTCAAAACAGCATGGTATTGGGAGAAAACATACACATGGGTCAATGGAATAGAACTGAGAGCCCAGAAATAAACCAACACAACTACAGTCAATTAATCTTTGACAAAGGAGCCAATAATGTACAACTGAGAAAAAGACAGTCTCTTCAATAAGTTGCACTGAAAAAGCTGGACAGCTTCATGTAAATTATAAAGTTAGAACACTCCCTCACACTTTACACAAAAATAAACTCAGAATGGCTTAAAGACTTAAAAATAAGATGTGACACCATAAAACTCCTAGAAGAGAACATACACAAAACATCTGACATAAATTGCAGCAATAATTTCTTAGATCAGTCTCCCAAGGCAAAAGATATAAAAGCAAGCATTTAAAAAATGGGACCTAATCAAACTTATAAGCTTTTGCAGAGCAAAGAAAATCATGAGCAAAATGAAAAGACAACTACAAAATGGGGGGAAATATTTGCAAATATTGACATAATTTCCAAAATATATGAACAGTTCATACACTCAATATAAAAAATGCATCCTAATCAATAAATTGATAGAAGATCTAAATAGACATATTTCCAGAAAAGATACACAGATAACCAAAAGCCATGCAAAAAGATGCTCAAATTTGCTAATTATTAGAGAAATGAAAGTCAAAACTACAATCAGATACCACCTGAGACTAGTTAGAAGGTCCATCATCAAATGTCTGTAAGCAATAAATGCTGGAGAGGGTGTGGAGAAAAGAGAATTCCCCTGCACTGTTGGTGGAAATGTTAATTGACGCGACCACTATGGAGAACAGTATGGAGGTTCCTTAAAAAACTAAAAATACAGTTACCATATCATCTAGCAATCCCATTCCTGTGCATATATCTTGAATAAAAATCTAATTCAAAAATATACATGCACCTCGATACTCATAGCTGTGCTATTTATAATGGACAAGACCCGGTAGCAATCTAAGTATCCATTGACAAGTGAATGGATAAAGAAGATGTGATATATATATATATATATACACATACACACACACACATATATATATGTGTATATATACACACACACACACAGTGGAATACTGCTCAGCCAAAAAAACTTAAATAATGCCACTTGCAACAACATGGATGGACCTAGAGATTATCATACTATGTGAAGTAAGTCACAGAGCAAAATATCATATGATATCAGTTGGACTTTCCTGGTGGCTCAGATGGTAAAGAATTTGTCTGCAGTGCAGGAGACCCAGGTTTGATGGCTGGGTCAAGAAGATTCTCTGGAGAAAGGAATGGCAACCCACTCCAGTATTCTTGCCTAGGGAATCCCATGGACAGAGGAGCCTGCAGGCTATAGTCTATGGTATCACAAAGAGTTGAACATGGCTGAGCAACCAACACAAACATACATGATATTAATTATGTGTAGAATCTAAAAAATAATACAAATAAGTTTATTTACAAAACAGAAACAAACTCACAGATATAGAAAACAAATGTATGCCTATCAAAGAGGAAAAGGCGGGGAGGGATAAATTAGGAGTTTGGGATTAACAGATACACACTACTATACTTAAACAACCAGGACATACTGTAAAGCAGAGGGAATTGTATTCAATAGCTTGTAAGGACCTATAATGGAAAAGAATCTGAAAAAAAAAAAACAAAAACCTGTGTGTGTATGTATATATATATATGTATATATATATATATACATGTATTGGAGTCAGCTGGTAAAGAATATGTCCATAATGCAGGAGACCCTGGTCTGATTCCTAGGTCAGGAAGATCTCCTGGAGATGGGATAGGCTACTCATTCCGGTATTCTTAAGCTTCCTTGGTGGCTCAGACAGTAAAGAATCTGACTGCAAGGCTGGAGACCTGGCTTTGATCCCTGGGTTGGGAAGATCCCCTGGAGGAGGGCATGGCAACCCACTCCAGTATTCTTGCCTGGAGAATTCCCATGGACAGAGGAGCCTGGTGGGCTACAGTCCATGAGGTGGCAGAGAGTTGGATACAACTAAGCACAGCACAGGACAATACAAAATCTGAATATGTGAATGTTTTTTTGTGATACAATATCTGATCACTTTGCTGCACACCTGAAACTGACACAACATTGTAAATCAACTATACCTCCCCAAAAAATTCCAAGAGACGTGTCTACTGCCACCAAGAAATAAGGTGAAAGCCATTCCTATATTAAAGAAGCAATAGTAGATAGTGTCAAGGCATAGATTTTAGTTGAACATGTGGTCACTATTTCTACTAATGGGGTATTAACGTTGGCTTCCCACTGACTAGCTGTGGGTGCATAGGTGATATACTTTCTACTTCAGTTTTCTGGTTATTGATAAAATAGAACCAAAAATGATGTCTCTCATCATCAGGACTTCTGTGAGAGTTGAATCTGTTTGAATTATGTAAATAGCACACAGTAAGAACTCAATAAATATATGCTGCTATGACAATTATTAACTTCCTTTCTTCTTTGTACTGGCCTATATTTCATCACTTAGAGAAGTCTGGTCTTAGCAACAGAAGACTAAGACATTTTCCAAAATTAATCTTGATATTTCAAAAAGAAAATTAGGGATTATAAGGGCATTATATTGGGGCATTTGATGTACTTGAAAGCAAAGTTGTTTTTTTTTTTTCATTTTCCAGTCATATTTGCGCCTATAAATTGCATATTAGGGTGGATCATCAACATAATAAAATATTGTGGTAAAAGAGACAATTCTGAACCTAAATATAAAATTCCTTGGCTAAAACTATAGGTTTTTCCTTTGGGCCTAAATAGAGAAACAACAGTTTTTATGAGGCTTCTTTCACTAAAATGAATCTAGTTTCAATTTGGTGACAATTTAATTCTAGTGCTGCATTCATCTAACAGATTCAAAAGCATTTGCAAGCATGTAGTGTATCATTATCCTTGTTTCACAGAGACTTCAAAGCATAGGCGGAAATTAGTGTTTTCAGGCAACTAACCAAGCATTTCTTGGTAGGGTGCTGGGTACTGAGCATCCTAGGAGTTAAGGTATATCTTAAAATATCTCATTTATTGACATTTTCTTAAAAAAAAAAAAAAAGGGGCTAATTTAAGTAGAAAATGAGTGAGTTATACAAATTGAACAAAACTTTGCAACACCTAGCTCTATGCTAGTTGCATAGGTAGATATCAAAGTGATTGAAACAGGATGCTTTCCTCAAAAGGCATATATTTTGTTAATGAGATAATAGCAATGATAATGGCTAACATATTCTAAGTGCTTGCATGTTTGTGTGTGTGTCTCAGTTTTTGCAACCCCATGGACTGTAGCCTGCCAGTCTTCTCTATCCATGGGATTTCCCAGGCAAGAATACTGGAGTAAGTTGCCATTTCCTCCAGGGGATCTTCCTGCCCCAGAGATCAAACACATATCTCCTGCTTTGGCAGGTGGATTCTTTACCACTGAGCCACCTGGGAAGCCCATTCTGAATGCTTACTAGATGTCAACCATTATACTGAGTTCGTTATATGTTGTGCCAATTTATTTTTTATAATCAACCCTATAGTCAGGTACAAATCTACCCAATGCATAGTAAAACAGAAACTGAGCATTACAGAGGTTGAGAGATTTTCCCAAGGTTACATGATGATAGTTGGGGGGAGGCTAATAAAATTCATTTGCCTCACCACAGGTAGGACCTCACTGTTGGTGGGACTCTGCATCCCCAGGAAAAATGCCCTGACCCTCTTGGGACTTGACACAGTAGTCCTTCAAGGCTTCACATTTACCACCTCATATCTTCTCTTTTCTTGCCTCCTTAAAGATTTTTGTATATAGATCAGTATCTTGGCTTTTGATGGATTCAATCACCTATGCTCTTTTAATGATCTCATCATCTCCTCCATCCAAAAATCCATTCCCACAACTTCAGTCACTAACATTGCTTTCATTATGGCAATTCCAAGTATCACATCCATAATCACCTCCTTTCTTTCTAGTCTACTGCCTCTATTCCAGACTCACAACAATTTTTCAAACCCATATAAATGCAGTCCATTGAACCTCCATTTTACCCCCTCTCAGGACTCCTTATGTTCTTACTTCCCTCCTTAACCAGCTTAAATTTCACTGTCCAACCTGACTACCTTACCCTTTCCCTCAGTTGTAGTTTGGCAAAATGTAACTTTGGATCATTCAGTACCTCATCTACACTGTGTCGGTTCCTAGACATCAGACTTTTATAAAAGAAAAATATAAAAATACAAATGGGATTTATTTTTTCCCAGCTTTATTTAAACGTAATTGGCATATAAATTTGTATTAGTCTACCCTCGTGGCTCAGCTGGTAAAGAATCCGCCTGCAATGCGGGAGACCCAGGTTCGATCCCTGAGTTGGGACGATCCCTGGAGAAGGGAAAGGCTACCCACTCCAGTATTCTGGCCTGGAGAATTCCGTGGACTAGTCCACGGGTCGCAAAGAGTCGGACACGACTGAGCGACTTTCACTTTAAGGGGTGTACCATAATGATTCGACAATACATGTATATATTGCAAAATGTTTACTGCAAAAAATTTAGTTAACATCTACCACCTCTCATAGTTTCACATTATTTTCTTGTGGTCGGCACTTATAAGACCCATGCTCTTCACAACTTTCCAACACAAAACACAGTATCATTAACTGTAGTTACCATGCTGTGCAGAACATTTCCAGAATTTATCTCATAACTAGAAGTTTGTGACTTTCACCCACCTTCACCCATTGCACTACACTCTATCTGCTTCCTCTGGCAATCAGCAGTCTGTTCCATATCAATGAAGATTTTTTGTTGTTGTTTTAGTTTGAAATTCCACATGTAAGTGAGATTATAAGTATTTATCTGACTTAATTTAGCATAATGCCCTCAAAACTCATCTACATTGTCGCAAATGGCAAGATTTCAGTCTTTTCATAGCTGAGTAAAGTGGAAGGAATGATGCTAAAGCTGAAACTCCAGTACTTTGGCTACCTCATGTGAAGAGTTGACTCATTGGAAAAGACTCTGAGGCTGGGAGGGATTGGGGGCAGGAGGAGAAGGGGACAGCAGAGGATGAGATGGCTGGATGGCATCACTGATTTGATAGATGTGAGTCTGAGTGAACTCTGGGAGTTGGTGATGGACAGGGGGGCCTGGCGTGCTGCAGTTTATGGGGTCACAAAGAGTCAGACACGACTGAGCGACTGAACTGAACTGATATAGANAGGAGAAGGGGACAACAGAGGATGAGATGGTTGGGTGGCATCACTGACTCAATGGACATGAGTTTGGGTGGACTCCAGGAGTTGGTGATGGACAGGGTGGCCTGCCATGCTGCAGTCCATGGAGTTGCAAAGAGTCGGACACAACTAAGCAACTGAACTGAACTGGTGACACATGTACATCCAGAAGCAGCTAGCCTGATAGATCATTAGAATAGCCTAGTAAAGTTTCAGCTAAGCTGCCATTTGGGAAATAATACGTTAAAAGGATGGGATGCGGTCATCCAGGGTAAACTGTATACATTAAATCAATGATTTAATGGCAATGGCACCCCACTCCAGTCCTCTTGCCTGGAAAATCTCATGGACGGAGGAGCCTGGTAGGCTGCAGTCCATGGGGTCACTAAGAGTCAGACATGACTGAGCGACTTCACTTTCACTTTTCACTTTCATGCATTAGAGAAGGAAACGGCAACCCACTCCAGTGTTCTTGCCTGGAGAATCCCAGGGACGGGGGAGCCTGGTGGGCTGCCGTCTATGGGGTCACACAGAGTCGGACACGACTGAAGTGACTTAGCAGTAGCAGTAGCAGTGTCCCCGATACCTAGAGTACCTGGGTCCTCAACACAGTATAAACTTTCAAGCACCACAAAACCTGGATCCATATTGTATCTATTAATGTCAGCATCAAAAGCAGCTATATCATACCCTTCTTTCCTAAACCTCAGCTCCTCAAACTACCTTCCAAATATTCTCTAAGTCAGCTAAACTGTAGGCTTCTGCTAACCACTACTCTCAGTTCAGTTCAGTTGATCAGTCGTGTCCGACTCTTTGCGACCCCATGGACTCCAGCACGCCAGGCCTCCCTGTCTATCACCAACTCCCGGAGCCTACTCAAACTCATATCCATCCACTCGGTGATGCCATCCATGCTACTCCGTCCATTGGATTTTCCAGGCAAGAGTACTGGGGTGGGGTGCCATTGCCTTCCCCGAAGTGGCACACTACACGTTTAAATTTTCAATCCCTCCATGTACATACAGAGACCTACTATCTGCCCAGAACTGTGCTGAGCTGTATGGCAGGAATATATAAACCATGAGATCAGATTTCTGCCACCAAGATTATTACAGTTGAGCTGCAAAGGCAAGGCTACCTTCTAGGCTTTCTCTCATCTAAATTTCCTCTGTCCTCCAAGTTAGACTATACCCACTGTACAGTCTAAGAAGTCTTCATAAAAGTGGTGACTTGAGGAATGAGAAGGATGTGTGGTTGGGAAGAGAGGAAGATTTTAAATTAATTAAATCACTCACAGATATAGGCAGCCTGGTTCATCCCATGTCAACCCAGACAAAGCCAATGGGCCACAGTGTCATGACCTGGCTTCTCTGAGGACAAGATGCTGGACCCTAGACCCATGAACCAGACTTTGTATCCACCAACCACACATACAATGGTTTCCTTTTCTCCTACTGCAGAATAAGACACAGAATAAAATCAGAATGGTTTTGCTGTTATTATTCTTTTTAACTATCTCAGAAAAGAACCAAATCAGCTCTTTCGTGCATTTGTCATTTTCCTTTGGTAGAAGAAGCTAGGAAGAACTTCTGACACTTGTGTGGAATGTCTGATCACCAGGGTCAGGCCACGTCAACCTTAACCATGGCAGGGGACACGGACCCCTGGAAAGATAAACCTCCAGACGCTCGCCCTAACAGTCACATCAGGCCTTCAGACCAGCAGTATGAACGCCACCCCCGATGCACCAGCCCTGCCAGCACTTTGAGCAAGTGTCCAATGGAGCTGCACCCAGACAAGGCTGTCCGCGCAGGGGCACCTTCCACCATTCTTCCTGCTGGGTCTGTTTTCCAAACACAGGCCTTGGACAGGGACCCTGGTGGGTGAGTAAGAACAGGAAGGCCTGTATTGCTGTCATTCATGCTGCTTTGCCTTTTCTGCCCCCCACCCTTCAAGATGTGGCAGTTAGAAAAACAGTATATCATGTGTTAGGACATCACCATTCCTTAGCATGTCTTACAGAATGTAGGTTTTATTCTGACTGTAAAGTCAACTGTACATGAACAGAAATTGCAAGTGCAGGGTGGAGTGAAGCAGTCAGAAAGTGCACCGTGGGTCCTTATAAGACATTTTACAGCCCTGGGGGAAGGAACATGTGAAATGGGTCCAGCGGGTCCTGTCTGAATAACTGCAAGCCTTGCACAGTCAGAGGCATGTAATAGTTTATGGTGAACAGATACACAAAAACCATAACAAAATACAGGATGGTGGACTAATGGATTCTGAAAAGGGATGGAAATTCTGAGATAAACCCATTTACTATTTCCTCCTAATAGTTCTGAGAAATAGGAATAAATTTCTAAGGCCTGTCTGAGAATTCCCATAGGAAGAGAGCCACTTTTTTTTTTCTGCCACCAGTGTCTCCCTCTTATCCTGGGGACATGGAAGGGGTCACCTGGGGAGCACTATTCATTTGGGGTGGGGCCCACAAGGATGGTGCCCTCTGAGCAGCAGCCCAGGCTCCTCCAGCACACCACGGCCAGGAAAAGACAGCAGGGAGACATGGAAGCACAACTCCACTGTGGTTACATGCATGTGCCAATTACGTCATCCATCCATTCTCTTGCTTATCATTTTTCTGCTGCATGATGGATTGGTTGACTCTTAAAAATATCTCCGTTTTGGTCCACAATATTGCAATATTGGTCTACTTGTCTCTAGTAGGTTTTTTCCCCAACACATCCCACATCCTTCCTTGAAGGGGTATGCTTAAAATATAAATCTTACTATGTACCTCTCTTGCATGCCTTCAGGATAAACTCCAAGCTTAGCTCACTGTTTCAAGCCAAAAGAGACTCACACTCATATATATAAGGGTAGTGAAAATGTTACGTTTCATAGGTAAGTTTAAAATTACTTCCTGAGTCTTCAAGCCAAAAGTCAACCAATGAAATAAAGTCTATAGTAACATTTTCCTCACATTAACTGACAGAAAATGGTGAAGGTAAACAAATGAAGAAGTTGATCAAAAACAGTTCACCATGTGGGAATACCTTTTGTTACACTCACGATTATAAGTATAAAATGAAAACATTATTTGAAAGGCACACAATTACTTACAGTTAAAAAAACAAAGACTGTTTATTCTGGCACACATTTCTTTTATTACTCTCCACGCTTCCCCCTCATCCTGTGGCTACCTGCACGCTAGTTTTTATTTTAGTTCCTGATTTTAGGGAGTAGTAGTTGTTCAGTTGTGCGCAACTCTTTGCGATCCCATGGACTGCAGCCTGCCAGGCTCCTCTCTCCTTAGCATTCCCCAGGCAAGAATACTGGAGGAGGTAGCCATTCCCTTCTCCAAGGGATCTTCCCAACCTAGGGATTGAACTTGGGTCTCCTGAATTGCAGGTAGATTCTTTATTGTCTGAGCCACCAGGGAAGCCCCTGAATTTAGGGAACCCAAGTTTAAAAAGTAGATACCAGAGTGGCCCTAGAAAGCAGAAGCTTAAAACCTATGAATCTCCAAACCTCAAGATGGGTTTCTGGAACTGGATTATTTACCCATCAGATAGTAATGAGAATCTCATTTCCAGTGGTAAGTAGAGTGATGAGAACCCTTGGTGTGCTGGGGCATTAGGATGAGGATTCTCACTTCTGATGAATTAAGATGAGAAACAGATGAGGGGGAAAACGGTTTATTCAGCAGCTTTGGCTGACCCTATAACATATGTTATATTTAACCCTGCTTATTTAACCTATATGCAGAGTACATCATGAGAAACGCTGGGCTAGATGAAGCGCAAGCTAGAATCAAGACTTCCAGGAGAAACATCAATAACCTCAGATATGCAGATGACACCACCCTTATGGCAGAAAGTGAAGAACTAAAGAGCCTCTTGAAGAAAATAAAAGAGGAGAGTGAAAAAGTTGGCTTAAAGCTCAACATTCAGAAAATGAAGATCATGGTGTCTGGTCCTATCACTTCATGGCAAATAGATGGGGAAACAGTGGAAACAGTGATAGACTTTATTTGGGGTGGCTCCAAAGTCACTGCAGATGGTGACTACAGCCATGAAATTAAAGGACACTTACTCCTTGGAAGAAAAGTTATGACCAAACTAGACAGTTATGACATATTAAACCAACTAGTTATGACATATTCAAAAGCAGAGACATTACTTTGCCAACAAAGGTCCGTCTAGTCAAGGCTATGGCTTTCCCAGTGGTCATGTATGGATGTGAGAGAGACTATAAAGAAAGCTGAGCACCAAAGAATTGATGCTTTTGAACTGTGGTGTTGGAGAAGACTCTTGAGAGTCCCTTGGACTGCAAGGAGATCCAACCAGTCCATCCTAAAGGA